>NJRP01000179.1:257978-281249 GCA_003063835.1 Aphaenogaster floridana
TGCACCTAACCATAATTATTTACAATTTAATTATAGTCACAAATATCATAAATTTTTCTCTCAGTACAGAATTCTGGTTGCACGTTCCTTTGTAACTAGAAGTTTTATTAATCCAATTGAAAAATACTAATCAAATCCTTATAGTTAAGTTTAGCAAACGTTCTAGTTACAAAAAATTGAGTCACGACAACCAGAAATTCTGTTCCATCTCACCAGAATGCATTCTATCAGATATATCTTGGTCATATAATCAGACCATTTTTCTCAGTGCAGCGAAAAGAAAAGGCTGGTGTTTCGTAGGCGCTAGGCGGTGCTTGTATACGAGGGGGAGTGAGTTGTAACACGAAAACTACATTATACTATTCAAACGATTGCGGGCCGCGCCGGGCAAGTTGACATTGTTGTTTCTGAGGGTCGCCTTAGGGCCCTGCGAATATCTTAACGTCGAGTGTACGGAGCCACGTTGAGATATACATACACTCGTCGCGCCGGACGGATGCACGTGTACGTGTATATTTCTATGTATGCACACATAATATCTATGCTTGTGCGTGCCTGTGTATACACCGCGCCGTGGTACAAGCCCTCGGGGGTTGTGAACGCTCTATACCGCAGCCTCTCTCGTCTTCCTGCGACCGTATATACTAATCAATAACCATGAATCGCTCCGGTAACAGTGCCATGCACGTTCCGCTGCACCGTTATTGTTACTACGCGAGTGCTCGCGCCACCGTGAAAATTATTATCGCCAACGATCCTAGGTCCGCTCGAGCCCGCTCGCGATATCGTTCGCCGTCCGGCGAGAAACTCGTAAATCGTGATGAGCGCGGCTCTCGGAAATGTATCCGCCGCTAACGCTATCGAACACGATGGCCGAGAAATCCATGTGAACGTGCACAACACGCCTAAGCGACGAAAAAGACTTTGCTATTTAACCGCGAAAGAAATTCCGAAATGGAATAATTTCGCTAAATATTACACTTCTCAATAATAGGTGAGATTAGGACCGACGAAATTATCAAATATGCACTGAGAAAAATGGTCTGATTACATGAACAAGACATATCTGATAGAATGCAGTCTGGTGAGACGAAACAGAATTTCTGATTGTCGTGAATGGACTCAATTTTTTGTAACTAGAACGTTTGATAGACTTAATTATAAGGATTTGATTAGTATTTTCCAGTTGGATTAATAAAACTTTTAGTTACAAAGAAACTTGCAACCAGAATTCTGGTTAACGTTACCCGCAGCGCACTCTACACTGAAAAAAAAATTTTTGGTAAACTTGTGAGATGCATTTAGTAATATTTTTTTTGAAGTATTTAATTATTATTACCGATTATAAATAATAATAACAAAACATTTTGTAATAATTATAAACATTTTAAAAGAGCAAATTTTGTTTAGTTGAGCCAACTAATTTATGTAATACTTATTATACGTTTAGTTGAAACTATTTCATCAAGGTGCTTGGTAACATTAACAAAGCCTGGATTTTTATAAACAAGTTTTTCTTTCAGTGTAGCAGTTTTATTATTGTGCGAGTTGGACGAACATTAACAAGAAATTCTGGTATATTTAACAGGAAGAAATTAATCATGCTCATCTGGTAGTTCCTAAAAGAATTTTGATTCGTTCATTTTCCAACAGACATACTGGTTGAATCTAACAAAATTCCAATTAATGCAATCAGATTTTTTTTTAATGTAAATATGAAATAGGCCAAATGTCGGTCAGTGGCCGATCTTGGTGCCTAATAGTATTATAGTAATATTTGGCGAAATTATTCCGATGGCATTTCGGATCCTTCCGCGATTAAATAGCAAAGACTTTTTTGTCGCTTATATAATAATAATTAGGCACCAATTATCGCGATTAAGTAGCAAAGTCTTTTTTGTCGCTTATAATAATAATTATTAGGCACCAAGATCCGCCACTGACCGACATTTGGCCTATTTTATATTTATATTTGATTATTACACTTCTCCATACATCTTTTTACGCCCCCCCCCCCATAGTATGTTTTCATATAATATTTATTACAAGAAAATTAATAGGACTCTCAAAAATTCAAAACAACTGTAGAAGGAAGGGCTGATGAAAGAGTGCGGCGCGGTAATTAATGCGCAATAGAATATAAATATAAACTATATTTTATTAAAGTTAAGTTATTTTAATCGTATCGTATCGAACGTTTCGGCTACTTTTTGAGCCATCTTCAGCGATGTAACAATAGTGGTCCTAACGTCAACAGGTCCTAACGTCAACTGACGAGTCACCTTAAGATTTCTAAATTAAAGTGATGAAAACATAGTCTTGTTTCCCCAGTCGTTCCATCGACGACAAGCTTTCCAGTAATATTGCAATATAATAGATTTTTGAAAACGATAACATTACACATTATATAAAGCCGCAGACAAGATGAAATATAAATCAAGTCAAATTATAATAGAGTGATACATGTCTGTACTGTTCAAATGTTAAATTTATAAAATATTTATTAATGAGTTTATTATTACATGTAAATTATTTACTGGCGATTTAGGAAAATTAAAGTTTCTGGTTATTATACACCTCGACTGAAAAATGGTGTCACACGAAATAATATACGTTTTCTTAACATCATCGGTTGTTGCGATAAATATTATCACATGCCTCGGTGGTCGAACTGGCTACGACGTCCACACGGAGTATAGAGAGGTCCAGGTTCAAATCCTGGCTGAGGTTATATTTTTCGCAACAAATTCTTTAACAGTTTTCTTGATGGGAGGGTGTTGGGGGGAGGGGGGGAGAATCTTATAGATGTTTTAGCATTATTATTATTAAATTTAATACTCGTAGAGGACCACAATCCGTATGGTTGATACGTAGTAATAAATAGAATACCATCTATGGCCAGTTAAATCGTCTTACCATTTATTACATGTTAATTATTTACTGGCGATTTAGGAAAATTAAAGTTTCTGGTTATTAATAAGTATTTTTTGATGCACAAGAAGAATGATTCAATTAGTATGGAAATGTAATATCAATGTGAAAGATACACTATAATCCATTCGCCGCCTATACTTCTCCGTACGTCAGGCTCGGTAGCGAAATTGACCGACGGACAGTTTCTCGTCATTAATTACCATCTATCTGTCGTGATTAAAGCGGTCTCGCCCGCAGCGGTGAAGAAAGCGCGTAGGGCAAAATCCTGTTTTGCAAGCGGCTGAATACGGCCGCTAAAATTAAAGATATAATTCTCGGTTTATGAGCCGGGTCGCGATTAGGGCTCGTCTAATTGACATAAGAATGATAGAACGGGCCCGGGCTTTTATAACCGAACGGCACGGCGCGGCGCGGTAGAATCATTTCCTTACGAGGAAAGCGAGTAAAGCGCTTTTCACCACGGCTAATATTAATCCCTGCAATTTTAATGCTCACGACCCCGCAGCCAAATTTCAATAAGGTCGCTCCTCCCCCACGGCGAGGAGCGCCGGGCTCGCATAATTGATTTCCAGTTTTTTTTCCCATCGCGACAAACTTTTCCAGCCATCCCCCGGCGAGGCTCACGCCGCTTTGCGCCGCAAAAAGAACGTAAGATCTGAGGAAAAGTATTTCGCACATGGCGTAGCATCTGCCTCCAGGGGAAGAGTAATTCGGATGATGCGATGTAGCGACATTGAACGCAGATAAGCTTGGGCAGGTTGTATTGTACACACCAATCGCGAGAGACGGTTTTGTTAAAAATTGATTTTTCAGCTTTGTTTGAACGTGAAACCATTCACGAAACGTAGCACGCGACGACGATCAGAAAGACAGGAGCCGATATACTCTCGAGATATTCGTCGCGGCATAGATTTGAGAGGCGTTTTCGCGAGTGAGAGAAAGATAAGCGAGTGAACGGAGTAATCGTTAAAGCATCTCGGAATCAAGTCGATCCGGAATAAGCCTCGGGGTGGATGCAAGGGCTGGTGTTTCGTCGACGACGATCTCTAATAAAGTTCAATTATCCCCGGAAACGTTTGAGAGAGAACGGACCGGGGATAGGAGGGGGGAAAGCAGAATGTAGAAGATACGGGAAAAGGGGGTAACGGGGCGGGGTGGAAGGTACCCAGGGCCGTCGAGAGAAAGAGAAACCGGAGAGATGATAATCTAAACGATCGCAAAGTGGGCTGCAGAAACGCGCCGAAATTGGCAATAACAGGGTGGCG
This sequence comes from Aphaenogaster floridana, assembly GCA_003063835.1. Classification (NCBI taxonomy): domain Eukaryota; kingdom Metazoa; phylum Arthropoda; class Insecta; order Hymenoptera; family Formicidae; genus Aphaenogaster; species Aphaenogaster floridana. The sequence continues at coordinate 262,178 of NJRP01000179.1, forward strand.
AGGGGATAACGGGGGCTGCCGGGGGGAGGGGCCGGGGGTAGGGGGAGGGAGGGAACACAGCGCGCGGCGTATATACCATGGGGCCCCGGCGCGAACTTCCTATTCTGGTTAGCATTCAAATTGAATCTTCGTGGCGGCCGGTCGTGAAGAGTTACCGCCGTTAATGGACCTCGCAAACGCTCTCAAATTGCTGGCAGACTGCTGAGACGACGCGGCCCTACCTAATCTACCGGCTTGATTCTCTGTCAGGCTTCGTTTCTCTCTCTCTCTCTCTCTCTCTCTCTCTCTCTCTCTCTCTCTCTCTCTCTCTTCCGTCGCTGCTTCGGCCTGAACGTATGTCGCGAAACTTTTTGGATTCTCCACGAGAACCCGGGTCGGGTAATAATTGCTGCTAATGCGACGGTAGCGTATACATGAGCCTGCAAAAGAGTCTTTTAAAAGCTTGCGAAATGTGATAAGCGGATTAAACGTTGTTTCGAATTTTATTAAACTTCCCTGATGAGGTATGAAAACGCCACGTGTGAAGAATGGAGAGGAACAGATCGCGAACAGTCGCGGTAAATGGAATCTTTGCTGAACGCTTTGTAAATTTTTTCCTTGTAATTAATATGTGAACCGAGTTTGCCAAATTTATGTCCAATTTTATCTACTTAATTCCAATCTATAGCGTACAATTTCTTGTTAACGGCGTTACGAAAAATCTGCAAATCGTCCGGCGAGTTGACGTGCGTTACGAGCTACGTGGCTCATTGCCCACCAATGTAATTCAAGAGGCGAGCGAGCCAGAGGAAGGAGAGAAGGGAGCTTCTTCCGCCGCCTTACTTTTCTTCCGTTAAATCGAATTAGCTCGCTCGAGTCGGAGCCCGGAAACGTTTTACCGTGTTATCAGTCTCAAAAATGATTTCGCAACCCTCTAACTCTCCAGATCCAGGTTCTATAATTCGAGACCGTCATTTATGCATTCACGCGTTCTTTAATTTTTTCATTTATATGCTTACGCTTACCTCAGCACGTCACGTTTCACTATGAGAGTGACTGAAAACTGGTCACCGTGCGGCGCACGAGTTTCTTAGTACCGTTCAACGAGTTTCTGGACTCGTCCTAACGACCCTCTAGCAGAGATTCGAAATGGCTAATTTAGCGCGGTGGCTCCCACGGGAATGGGGAAGCTCCGCAAGTCGGAGACGGAGATCGGGAGAGAGGGATGAGGAGGAAAGTCGTACGCGAGACGAGAAACATGAACTAAGCAGGTGGAAGCGGGGTGACGGCGGGGCGGGGGATGGAGACTTCATGTCTTAATATAATTCTATTAGAGGTAACTATGCGAGCTCTGGTCTGCCCATCGCCATTGGATTTAATCACGAACTCAGCCAACCGTGCGATATCCTCCCCGCAGTACCTCTCGGACGACGGCGGGTGGATAGGGGAGAGAAGAAGAAGGTGGATGGGTGGGAGAGACTCTTATTGTCAAATTAACCGCTGGCTATAGCTGATCTTCAAATCCGTCGCGTTTCCAGAATTTACGGTCGGAGACTTGGTTAGACCTCCTCAACGAGGTCTTCTCGGGAAGATGAGACCATTTCTAGTAATTATTCATGGAGGATGGAGACACTCGGTTGTCTCGCGCGAACTAGGTAACCGAGCAATTAAAACTAACGATAGGGGAAGCGAGAACTTGAGTCAGAACTGAATGAAGAGCCGCTCTTCACACTCTCTAGGGGGAGTGCGCAAGAACGTTTAAATAAATTTCCATTATCTTGCGTGTGTTACAGCCGAGTTGAAAATGGACGTTCTCCGGGAGCGTGAGGTCAAGGACAGTCTGGAGCGGCAGCTACAAGACGAGCAGAAGGTGCGAGGTGAGTACAAGAGTACACGATTTTACCTGGTCGAGATCGCGAGAGAAGGTGTGTCCTTCTGCGAAGCGCCGAATCGAGACGGTCGGCTTATTCGAGTTTACAGGTGGCATCCAACCCGCTCCGCGTCCCTCGCACTTACAGCTTTGAGAAAATTGACTTGGCCGGCCAACAACGGATGGACCGGGGGCCGAGGGCGCGCGATCCGCGACACACGGTAATCTCACGAGCGTGCATCGAGCGCCTCGAGCGGGTTTTCGAAGCCGAGGCTTAACTCGCCGATAAATCAAGAAGCCGTAGAGGCACCGCGCTGTAAAGTCTCGGCCTGCGTCTATCCGTCGATTCCTGCGTATCGTATTATTCCACGTTGGGGGTCTCTCGCTTTAACCCGCGCCCTCCGTAACGTTCCCTTCGAGCCCACCTTAGGCTCGCCCCAGACTCGGCGTCTTCTAGGCGTTCTTCGCATCTAATGGAACGAAGGCAGGGATCAGACCGAAGATCGCGATCGCCTAACCGAGCTCGTATCAGATGTCAAACGGTAATAGAATAGTTACCGCTGCGTGCTCGTTATTCGTTTCCCTTTAACCCACACAATCCCATGCAACTATTCTTCGCCCCTTCCTATCTGGTGCGATTTTCCCATTCATTCATTAATTTCCCTGTAATTCTGTAGCGTGTAATTCTGGACGAGCGCATCAACAAAAACGAAAATTTCACGAGTGCCATTTGTTATAAAAGCCGAACGTGTTATTGGGCATGATGAAATATCGAACGGACAGGCGAGAGGGGTATACAGATAACTCTCAATTTACGCGATTAATGCGTTACCTGTAACCCACCATGTAAATTTGAATTCACGTAAATCAAAAGCTGACATAAGATGAGAGTGTGCATTATACTGTGAATTGCTGTCGCTTTAATCGAAAATTTTGATCACTCGTTTTCATTTCCATCATTTTTTCACACGTTAGATACGTATGGATTCGGATTGCCTCCATGAGTACGCAAACTAGGCAAGGGGAGGAAGGGGAGAGTATCGTACTGGGGATCAGAACTGGATCTTCGGTTCCAGCTTGCAGATATAATATCGCGAATTTTCGAGGCTCGACAATGTCGACGTCTCTTGTCTGACGTGACAACAATGCGAGGCTCGATAAATATGTAAAAGTCGGGAAGAGCGGCCACGCCATTCGCGGCTTTACGAAACGCGACGTGCTATTCTATTCAAGAATAACGAGTGAAATAGTCTTTTGGTAACTTTGGCGTAACCACGCGCCTCGGAAATATCGTGCGATTAAAATATTGCACAGTGAAACGCAATGGGATATAAAATTTTTTCTAGAGATTAAAATTAACATATTTGACACGCGATGTATTCCTTACGATGTTACCATTCGAAATGACTCACGGTTCGCGCGAGACTGGAATTTTCGATAAACACGAGACGAATGCTATAGACGCGAATGTGTTTCAGTCGATTCTCAGGAAAAACGACTCGGCGAGGCCAGGCCCTCGCGGTAACACGAGCTTGTGACAACAGCAGTCCATTAGTCAACCAGCTCGGTGTCAATACATGAATATGACAGCCAGTCTCACGGAATATCCTATCCACCCTGTCTCTCTCTCTTCCTCCCTCTCTCTCGTGTCATCTTCTATCCCCTGCTGCTTCGTTCTTCCGACCGTAACGTCAAGCGAGACCATTACTCGCCCTATGATATCGCAAATATAGTAAATAGTCCGCCCGCATTGTGCGGCCTATCGATAACTTTATCCGTGCGAACGATGTATGCGTTTTGCGCGCGTGTTTCGCACGCGTACGACATTACGTTATCACTTAAATGGCGATGCGACTTTCCCGCGTGTATCATTTATATTTTAATAATATCGTTAGATGAAATCTTCCCTCGAAACGGTTTCGAAGAAAATATCTTCCGTTTATCTTTCCATATTTTTGTGCCGACGAGTGTATCGTCCAAGCTGTAACTCCACGTCGAAATTACGCCGAGACTCAAGAGACGGAAAAATTCCTTTCGTAAAAAATAATAGTTCGTTAAGAGAAGCCCTCGGTGTAATTTCGTCTCTCTGTTCAGGGCGGGTCTCGTGGCGTCGCGAGACGTAAGGCGATACGTAATTTCGTGCGTAGCGGCTCGCGGCTCGCAGGATTCTAAGATGATTGATGACCGGCCAGTCCCACAGATATTTACGCAGGCACTTCGTAAGACTTCCTCCTCTCATTCGACTAATGACCGTCTTGTAAGAGATACCATGTCAACCTTTACCGTCCGCCGACCGACGACGATGACGATGACGACGACGACGACGACCTCGGGGCGCTTTAACGAGGGCGTATCCGTCGGCAGTTTTTCCGATCGAGTACCCCGCTGCTGCACACCCCTTTTTCCCGCAAAACGGCGCACGATGCACACGTGCGCGAACCTTCCTTGCCAAGCCATCCGGCTTGGGGTTTAAAATACCAAGACAGCAGCCCACGCGCGCGCATTTGCTCGGGATTGTCAAGTGAACTTCGTGCGCCAGTAATAAAAACGTTTAATGAGTTTAAAAATACGCGACAAAGTGCACAACGTTAATTAGGAATCAATGTCGATTTAAAAAATTGCCATTCCCTGGGAATGAACGTTTCGTCGATTGCCCGTCGTTACACGACGCTATTACGAGACATGAGTGCCAACGACGTCGAAGGAGGTTCCGCTATTCTACGGGCAATTTGTGCGACAGAATCGAAATCGTACGCGATACGGCGGCAGGGTGTCGAAGGGAGAAGAGCGTTATTAGCCCGTTTAAAGCCCCGCTTGGCATTTCGGTAAAGGTTGAAATCTTCGACCTCCCGCTGGGGAGGTGGTCGTATTATCTTAGCAGGGGTTGCGAGAAATCCGGCTTCCTTCTTCGGTGATATCGTGACGGCGAGGGGGTTGCGCGACTTTGTCGACAGCGAACAATAAGATGACCTTTCAGCAGCTGATAAATGCACAGCGTCTCGTAATTCTGAATAGAATACACGAAAGAGCAACGACCTCCGCGTTGGAACTCGTTTTTGACTGTTTCGTTGTCAATCCTCCGAAAATATTGTTAGAACATTTATGAACATGAGAATTTTTTCCATGTCTATAAGTGCTTAAGGATGTTCAGGCGGTATAGGTACTTTTTCCCTGCTAAAAGTTAAGTTGCTTATGTACAATCAGTTTCAAGAGTTAAATCATTTTCCGCATTTTTGGCAACATTGCATGGCATTCGATAGTGTACGTGTCACTCGTAGTCTTCTTATCTGTTTTGAGTGTGTAAGCGAGTCGAGACAATATACATAAACATAAACATTATTAAATAAAAAAAACGAGTCTCCTAATTAAGTTAAAAATTGGTATAGATAATTATGTAGTCTAAAGCCAGCGGCACACGGAGCGTTTTTTTCCTGCTGGATTGCTTGCGATCTAGTAAATTACTATAATTGCACCACTCAGCACGCAGGATTTCTAGTAATTTACTAGATCGCAAGCAATCCAGCAGGAAAAAACGCTCCGTGTGCCGCTGGCTTTAATTTGCTTGTAAATTTCGTATTTTTTTCATCATTTTTGACTGAGGTATAATAATTTTTTCCCTATTTTCCATAAGACTACATATTTTATTATTTAATTTTTTCAGTGACAAGCTTCCTAAACAGCTTTAAACTTTGATAGAATTTTTTTTATGATGAAATCTACAGAATCCAATTGGCTTCAGCGAGTTTTTATCATTTTAGTCGTAATGCCTGAACATTTTTAATAAAATACGATTCGTTAAATATTGAGTTATTTTATGTAATAGCTAGCCCATAACAAAAACGTAATGATATGCGAAGACTGTCCGTTTTTTACTTATTGTGCGTAAACGTCGTAAGATTACAAAACGCAGGAACAGGAATGGCGTCATTGTTTTATCTTTTTTTTCTACGTAACTGGACCGTACGAGGAAGTACCGTATCGACGCTTACGAAGTGCGTTTCCCACGTTCTTCTGGCGCTTACGCAAACGCGGAAGATCGCATTTAGACTTTACGTTCGGATTCTTACGGAACTGGGCTCTGAGCAAGTACTCGATACTTATCCGTCTGTGCTAATATTAATATTAGTATTGAAACGATACGCGCGAACGGACGAAAGAATAACAAACATGACGGAAAGAAACGCGCGACGGCTTCTGGATTCGATCCGCTGGCGGATATTCTGGCCGGGTACCATCGAATTAACGAACGACGACATTTTCACGCAAAAGCAAAAAGCTCTCGACACGCGTAAACCTTCGGAACTGCGGTAGCCTGGGAACCGACAGCTGCCTTTGCCGCCGGTTTACATGGAGCTGCGGCCTCTCTGTAATTAGCCGAGCCGTTTGTCGCGAGACCCGTCGAGAGGAACACCCCTTTCAAGCCCTCCTCCCACATCCCTCTCGCGGCAATCTGCGAGGAGCGTTGTTAACTACCTTAAGTTGCGTCGTGAGATTTTCCGAGCAAAGAAAAGGCTCCGCGTGATCGTTGTTCCATCAATCATGTCGCGTTACTAAGCCATGTTTATCGATTCGCTTGCCTTTGGCACTTTGCGAATAAATGAGAAACAAGACTTATCTCCATCGAAAGAGTCGTAAAGAAATTACGGACAGATAGCGCGGCATTAATTCGTAGGCGGAAACGTCTTTGCAGTAATTCGCCGATATCGCGCGCGACGCGGGGTAGTTATCTCTAATGACAAACATTACGCTCAATCGTATCCGATTACAGTTACGGGACACGCTCGATCGAACGAGCGTCGCGTCGCGCGGCCCTGATGCGGAATTAATCTCTCCGGTGAAAAAGTAACTGTAACGACCTGCCGACGAGTTATCTCCGGCGTCGTCGGGCGGCAACGTCGGGCGACAAACGGAATTGAAACTGCACAATCAACTCGCCGAGATTTATATACGACTCTCCCCTCGAATTAGCCGGGCCGTAATGCTGGGATCGGGTGTCGGTGTAATTGGGACCCGAGGGACTTTCCCGCGTTTCAACCCCTCTCTCGGCTCGACCGCCGCCCACATCGTCGCACCATCCCCGTTGTGCTCCCGATGCCGTTTGTTCATTCCTCCGACATCGTCGCGATGAACAACATCGCGATCGTAGCGATCAGGAGAGTGATTAAGAATTATTTCACGCCAACGTGGCGATGACTACAAAATATCGGAAGATGAGGACCGTAAAAAGTGGGTCGCCGCACGGTCGATTGGCTTGTTGAAAATAAAATTACAAGAATGCAAGGCCGATGGCTAGGGATGATTTGTTGTATAATATTTTCACAGGAGGGAACAATTATTTCTCTATACCGAAAAATCTCAAAGATATTCAATTATTTAAAAAAATGATATTAATCTTTCTTTTATTTTTGTCTTGTGTTTCGTCCGCTCTTCGCTTGCTATTCTGCACGTTGAGTCGAAGGCTAATTCTCATAAGAATCGACAATGACGAGCGATGTTGATGACAACAGTGTTCTCATGCGTAACGGCAGCTGATCGTGGCATCGCCACTTTGAAGTGAACGTTTATAGCGATCGGCGGAACCCTTCGTTATTGTAGCTACGTAAACCAGGGTGGAGGATGGACGCAACGTGCTCACCCCCGCCAATTGGTGACCGTCGTGATGTAAACTCGCACACGCGGAAATGTGCCAATGACCATCACCCTCCTTTCGCATACGGAAGGAACGTCGTGTCTCTTGCACCGAGTATTCTGATTCATTGAATCCCGCGGTGCGCCAGAACGTTGGTCCTAGACTCGCTGTGCAGCGAAGTCACCGCAGTGGACAAACATTGGGAGACTCAGGCGCGCGTGGTGCGCGCATGCCGGAAGTTGGGAGGGGCGTATTAGCCCGTCGAGTAGAATGGGCGCGTTGCCATTGTCGGCAAAATGAGCACGAGGAATATGTTAAGCGGCGATCGAGGCGAAATGGACGCTCGCCCCGCCGCTCGAAAAAGGTTGAACTTTCGAACGGCGATGTCAAAACCAAAAATAACGACGACGACGATGACAACGAGGAGGTGCTCGTCGTGCCCCGCTCACGAATGCCCCGTGTGCGCGCGCGGCCGTTTTTGTCGCATAATTCTCTGTGTACTCCCGTTTCAAATAATGACACGGCAAGAGCGTATCTAATGCACTGTGACAAAGAATTCAAAGAGAGCGCAGAGGAAAGGTTCCACCCCGATCCGTCGTTGATGATGGGAGAGAGAGAGGGAGAGAGAGAATGAGAGAGAGAGACGCGTGAGGGGAGGAAAGCAGCGAAAGAGAACTCGCGCGCGAGAGGCGCACAGAGAGAAAGAGAGAGAGAGAGGGGGGAAAGAGAAAGACCGGGCAAAGGGTTCGACCGCGCTCATCGGCTTACCCCCTTTGTGGCAGTTTAGCGTTTCATGTCGTATTCCGACTCATTGGAAATTGAGGAATACAGAAGAGGCGCAAAAGGGATACGGCTTTGAGATAAAAAGAACGTTGGGCGGCGACGATGTGCCAGCCAGCAACGAGTGCTGTGTAGCGCCACCCCGCGAAAATAAACCCTTCCCTCGCCCGGTGCCCCCTGTTCGTTGACCCACCCCCGTGAGGCAGGAACCGGCGCGGGGTTACTGCGGCTACGTCAAAGGTGTCGCCGTGTCGAACCACCTCCGCGTTCACTTCGCAGACTCGACGAAGCGATCATCGGAAAGAATCTAGAAAAGAGGAGAGACTTTTCACTAGCATGCCAATTTATCAATTGAACGAGCTCGCTTCGGCGAAACTATGGCTTTGGTCGAGCCGCAGTTCAGTTTCTCGCCCAGAATCTCACGATCTTGGCTCATGATCAGTATTCCGAATAGCCAATCGAGCGGTCGATGTCCGCTGTCTTGCCGATCGAGGCGACCGAGCTCGAGCCCGATGCCCGGTCTTTCCCCGCGGAACTCGGCGAGGTTACCGTGTGTCCCAGGACCACCGAGTTGTACCGGAGTCGAGGAGTTGATGGTGGCGGCTACAAGCGGAGGAGGGTAGGTAGGTGCCGCGGTCACTTTGTGAACTAACCTGGCTTTGCCCGCTGTTTAATTAAGTCTCGCCTAGACTACTCGCCCTCTCCGTGCCCGCCGCCCCCGTTCCCGCCCTCCACCGCATCGGTAGGAAAGAGGAGAGACCCCCCTTGAATTCGCTCTCTCGACTCTCCCCGGTTTCGTCCGGCCAGTCACGACACTCGCTTTGCCCGGCCACGACCTCGTGAATATGACACTGGTCTCTCGGACCACGCAGTGAGGGACGGAGAGAGAGAGAAAAAAATTAAATCACACCCACTGTTACGACGCGACCAAAGGGTAACCAAAGCCGCCCTTCCGTCGTCTTCCTTTCGGTCCTTCTCTCGCGACAGCGCGCGGACAAAGCCGGGAAGGGTGCCGAGATTCGTTAATAACTACGAATGCGAGAGATGAAAGCGACTGTCGAGTGTCGTGGCACACACAACGAAGGATAATGAAATTCCACGTAGCAGAGAAGCGCGGCCAAAGTTGGTCATCTTTTAAAGAACGCGTCGATCGGATATTCCGAGATCCCCCACAGTGGAAACGCGATGTTCAGTCTTCGGTACGAACCCACGACGCACCATGTAGAAATCTAACGAGGTGGTGTACAGCCACCTCCCTCCTTTCGCGGCGTGCGTTTTTTCCCTCCGTGCGCAAGCCGCCTCCCTCCCCCTTCTCGGGGGGCCCGGAGGCACGCGCGTATGAATTCGCCCGCGCGTAACAGTGAGCTTCCGTAATATAATTGTTAATGCGCTGATGGACCTCGGGCGGCGTTTATGCATTGCGCACGCCGATGTGGCTGGCAGCGCGGACGCGTCGTCATGGGTGCCAGCCCTCCTTACCGTAAAAATAGACGCACAGCATCAGCATTAGCAACGGCGGCAGCGACAGCAGCAGCAACAGCAACAGCAGCAGCCATTACGACACGCCTCGCTCGCCACCTCGCATTACGGATGATCACTGATCGCGAAGCGGAGAGAACGCCTCTTTAAAGAAGTACACGCGGTGTGTGCTCGTCTCATCTCGCGCGCGACACAAAGGGGCTGCTCGCGAAGAGGAATCGTTATCCGACGGCTCGGCTCGGTGTTTGCGTCAGACTTTTTCCTCTTTCACCCTGGGATATCTTCGCGCTATACTAAAGATAACGCACCGATAGCGCGACAGCGACGCGTATACGTATCTGCGCGTCAGAAATACGCCGGCAAAGGGGTACCGTTTTCTCGCTGCGCGCTCTTCCGCGGGAGCAAACCACCCCTCCTCCCTCGAGCGCTCGCCTTTCTACCCTCTCTACCCTTTAGCAGCTCATTTTCATAAGCGCGGGGTTCATCTATTGCAAATATAGCGACTATTGGAAGTAGCAGAAAAATCGTTTATTTGCTCTTTCTCTTTTGCCAGCGAGTCGAAGGGACTTGTTTCGTCACCGTCGGACTTTTCAATATCGCAGAAGGGAAATTCAGTTTGGCTGAATTCTGAGTGCTTCCGAACGAAAGCCGGCCGATGATACTTAGCTGGCTGCGAGGGCGAGGCTGACACGCCGGAGGGGCGAATTTCTCGGTTACCTGGGCAAGTGTGCGCGGTGCGTAATATTCCCGGCGGGCGGACGGGAAAAATATACCGCGAGCGACGATGAAAGAAAGGAATAAAACGGGAGAGCTTATTTACGGGAGGGGGCGCACGAGCGCTCCGCCGGGAAATAGGCGGTGGCTCCGGCTTTTCTCGCGGATTTGTATACGTATGAAGCCGCCGGGGTGCGCGTGCAGATATACGTGTGCACATACCTTCTATGTATATACGGCCGCTCTTTCGCTCCAACGCGAGATAGAAGCACGCGATTTTCCGTTACGAGCGTTGAGCTCGGAAACGATTTAGCGCGTGGAGATAAAACCGCCGCGATTACTCTACTCGAGTCACGTTATGCAACAAGAAGTTGAAAATCTGTATTAGATACCGCGGATAACGTCGCGTTAATGGCACGCATGGCAGTGTCAGGTTTCTGCTGATTAATTATGAACAAACCGCTGCGTGCGATTTTTAACACCTCGAACTCGGCAGCGGTGCCGCAATGGCACATCTGTATTAGATTGTTAATTTCGGGAATCATAACAAATTAGGATCAACAGTATTATTTCTTTGTAAGCTTTGAAATTTCATAGTAACAGCGATGGTAATGGATATTCCCAGGTAACAAAGAAGAATGCAACAAGCATTCTACATTCCAGCAACGGAGAAAGCTACAATCGGTCTCCCTACGTTCCTCAGTGCTAGCAAGTAGTAATCAACAGTAACAATGTAAAAAAGATTTTTAATGAGAAAGCTTGTTTGCTCCTACAGTATCTAAATTAGGTCTGAATACTGTTTCTCGATTGCCATAGTTACCTTAGGTATATTAGTAAAAACGTAGCCAACCTGTATTGTTTTCTACAGGTGTTAGAAATTATATACATACGGCTATCGGATTTATATATTTTTAATCGAAATGACTCGGAAGGCAATGGCAAATCACTGAGAGTACCTTTGCCAAAAAAATCACCATGGAGCACCATAGTGATCACTACACATCGTTTATGATGTTGGACTAACAATAAGAAGAAGAAGAATCGAAATAAAAACATGAAACTCTAAAAATCGTATACTGTAGGATGCATGTAGTGTACTTTGAGAGGGAAATTATTGATACACTTATCGTAGAAGAATTAAAGAAATTTTGTCGTATACACACGAAGTAGAGAAACAGGTAGAGTCTTTGTATACTTTACCGTGCACGAAAAATTTAAAAATATTATTCATCTACTGGTTGCGCTTCCTACTTTTGTCTGGGTTCGTTTTTGATCCAATATAAACGGAAACCATAAACCAAAACGTCGGCCTGTCGGCGATTTAAATGCCTCGGCGGCGGCACCAGTACGACCTCCGGGCTCAAAGTACGAAGGGTTCGACAAGTGCATGAATTAATACACATAGGGGGATCCGCCGTGTCTCGCGCACGATAAGCATTCCCGCGGATATTTACGCGGTGGCATTTAGAGTATCGGTCGCGCGCACACAAAGGCTCGAATGTCTAGGATGCTTGGAATCGCCGTCGCGCGAAAAGTCGCCGAGGGACACGACACAGGCGGAACGAAAGACAAAGAGAAATGGGATGGGAGGGAGGGAGGGAGACAGAAGGAGGGGGTGAGAACCTGTGATGCACCTAATCATATTTCCCAATAATGCGCCACCACCTACGAACTACATATAATAAACAGAGCGAGTATAAGAAACGTACCGGTGTACGTAGGTGCGCGGCACATACGACGCTAGAAGCGCGTCGTGTGTACAGCCGGGTGCTCGCATAAATTCGCGCACACACATGCATGCACACACGCGCGCACGCGAAGGCAAACGGAGCATTTGTACGGGGCGGCGCGTTTACATAGGCTCGCTCGCTCGTGCGAGGAGACGACGGCGCGAGAAATTTCGTCGCTACGGAATTTAGATGAAATTGCGCGAATTACTTGGGAGCTCGGGCGGTACACGTATTTATGCTCGCGCACACGCGGGAGGATACACGCCATCGTTGGGTTCCGCGCGCGAGACACGACGTGGATGGCGAAAATGTGTGCGCGCTCGCGTGTGTGCGGCCGTGTGTAATACGTGCCGTTGCACGGGAATTCTGGGCGTTCTGACGCGCTCCGTCTTGCCGTGGAAGAGCTCCGAGCGCGGAATGTGCGAGCGGAGAGAAAGAAAGCGATATTTCGTGACAATGACGACGACGACACAGCCAGGGGTGCACATAGCACACGAACGTTGAATCAACATTTCAGAAACGTTGAACTGCAACATTGCGAATGTTGCATCAACGTTGCGAAATGTAGATTTAACATGGAAAAGACATTGCAGAAACGTCCAATGTCCGTTAATGTCTTGCAGACGTTGCATTCAAGAACCATTGATTCAACATTTATTCAACATACAAGATCATTGTACAATATTGATTCAACATTTATTCAATGTATATGCAATGTAGATTTCATTTACATTATGTACATTATATTGTTAAAAAATTGAATAAAATAAATGTGTAAAATTGTCTTTCAAAATAATATTTACTCTTGGTGCCCAATTTTGGGGACTCTCCTTCAAGGAGTCATATCATTAGAACATGAGTGAAAAATCTCATAATGCTGTTTCTTTTATTTTCTATCCTGTGGTTTTTTACTTAAGAGAAATAGAACTCTGCCGCGTCCATCTGGCGGCGGTGCCGAAAAGGATAATAATTTGTTCAATGTTGTTTCAACGTTGCAGCAACATTAAGAATCAATGTAGAAAATTCAACATAGATTCAATGTTGAAAAAACATTCATCCTTCAACATTGCAACGTCTCAGCAACATTCTTTCAACGTTCTGTGCTGTATGGGGAGGGGGGTGGTTGCGACTCTGTCGACTTTTACCAGAAAGAACGTGGCGAGCCGCTCATCGGGAACGGATTTTTCACCATCTCCGGCGAAATTCGCGTCGCGACGAGAATTATCGGTTTTCCATCGGTTAGGTTTTCCTCGCATGGCGAAAGACCGCGATTAAAAAGCGCGTAACACGAACGAATATTAGTACGGAAATCTATCTTACGGTGCCGTGGGTAACGAGTAAGATTATTATATGCAATATAGCGGCAGCTTTGAATCTCTAATGCGACCCGTAACGAGATATATGCACAGAGAAAATAATGTAACGTTCTCTCGCGCTCTTTTTTTTTTTCGTCGCGCGCGTAACCGACTTTGGCTCGCTCGCCGACCGTGCGACCGTTAATGGAGATGTAATATTTAAATGCGCGACCGGCCGGCGTTGCGTAATGAAATTATTAATAATAACGATCGCGCGCGCTGCGGTTCTCGTAGTTTCAACTGGTTATTAGATTTTAATCGCACTCTCTCGCGTTGCGCCGCGCCGCGCCGCGCGTACAGGGAGAGAGAGGAAGTGCGAGGCCAGGATTCCCCGGCAATTTTTTTCCGGGTTGCCGACAGAGGCCAACCGGCTATTTAAAAGTGATTTTCCCCCATGAGAACGGAACCTCGAATTATGCGAAATTACCCGCTGGAAGGTGTAAATAAATAAACGTCCGTACGCGTAACTAGTAACCCGTTATTACGTGTCGCCCGGCTCGGCACCGATGATCCCAACACCCTGGAACATCCCGCCCTCTGCTCCCTTCCAACCCCTTGTCGTTCGTGTCATCACCGAAGCCACCCCCGCTTTACCATCGGTAACAACGGTAACACGGGTGGATATGTCAATGCGGGGAATCACGCTAAGCTCAATTCCGGGCATTATCATTCTCGCGCCGATACGCGGCCTAACCGCCCGATGAGTCCATTAACAACTACAGTTATCGTTACGCGATGGTATACGAGTAGCATATATATCGAATCCCTCGTGAGTTTCACAGCCGAGCGTGTATTGAAGCGTCATGCGGTTATGATCTTTAGCGGGCGATTTTTGATAGAAACGCCGCTCGTAAATTTAGTTTCCGCCAGTGCCGTACGAAAAAAAATGTACAATACTCGTGTTACATTCGGTAATCTCAGAGGACAGTCGTCGGCCAGGATCCAACGTGGCACGGAGAGAAAGGGAGGAGGGGGTGAGAGGTAGGGGAGACGCTTGCGTATGAAAGACGACGAATCCGCAACCCTCGTAATACGAGTCGTCGTAAAGTAGCATTCTCTTGTAAGTCCTTCTGTCGGTCGGCCCGGCTACTATCTACGGCTTTCTATTATGCATGCGTCCCTTATTGGCAGTAAACGCGCTCACCCTCCTTTCGACTACGCCGCCGCTGCCGCCGCCGTCACCGTCGTCGTCGTCCTATCCCACTCCCCAGTATTCGGAATTACGGTCGTAAGCATATTTCTAATTATAACATCGCGAGGAGAGACCACCACGGACAGACGGAGAATTCCATAAATTATGCAGGAGCCGAGACTAACGCCTGAGCATTTTGCCCGGCAGTAAGAACCACCCTACTTTCTTGCGCGAGGGACGCGCTGATGAACGAGGGGTGGGCGTTCGCGACGCGGAAGTACAGCCCTTTTAAAGCGATTTATCGGCAGTCGCCGGCGTAACACCGCCGCCAATAGTTAACAGCACTTCCGCAAAAGCGAAAAAAGGGGATTAAACGTTTCGGAGTAAAGATTAAAAAGTAACGCGGTCGGTAACCGACATATCTCACACGGGGCTATCTTGTAAAAGCGGATTTAATTAAAAAAGTACAAGCGGATTTAATTAAAAAGAAACGTTGTTTAACAAACGGGAGAAAAATCGCCGGGCACGCTAAAAGCGAGTATGTAAGCAGCGTAATAAACGAAAAAACGTGAATTGAAAACCGCGCCCGGTACGTATTCATGGCGACGTTAAATGAACATTGTGGCGCGATCGGGCGGAAAGTTGATTCGAGTGGCGTTATTAATGCCGCAGCACGCTCCGCGCTCGCGCACGCTTAATTCGATAACGTGCGGTGCCTTTAAATTTTGATTTGTCATAACGAGAATTAACGTCCACGTTAAATGCGTTCGTCATCGCCGCCGCATGTGTCAATTCGCGGCGGTTCGCGCGCGCACTCGAACCGCGGTTACATGCGCGCGCGCGCGAAATCCGCTCCATTCGAGCCTCTACCAATTTGGCATCGAGAATGGTCCATAGTCATTAATGGGTCGTACGCGTTAACGATTATGTTTTCGGCTGTAATCATCGGATCGATTGTACCGATCGTCCGAGTAATAAAGCGTGATAGGGAGAGGGAGAGAAAGAGATAGAGAGAGAGAGAGCGTTTCGCGATGAGCGAGCATGCCGATGACAATGATGATGGCACGACCATAATTGCTGGACGCCGTAACTTTTGCGGTCTCATCGATGATCCCGTTCAATAGTCACGTTTCCGGCCACCATCATTTTCGATAAGACCTGGCTCAAGCCCGCTATTATAGCTGCCATGTTTTACAGCAGGTGTACGAACATTTTTGTTACATATTTATGCGCGGCGTATATCGCAATTTAAATGACATTTGTGTATAGCGTGAAGCTGCGTATAGCGATCAATTTATTGATATTGATAAAAATATCGCGACACAGAATACCACGGTTCGGTAGTTTTCCCAAACGAGATTCGGTTTAATAATAATTAACGGCATCCTAGAAGCTCTAATCTCATAATCCATTTGGAATTTGGGCGATAGGCTTCTTCGAGAGTCTCGCTTTAGAAGACGCGCTCGATTTCGCGATTACGGCATTCGAGCAATTCGCACGCGCACGGCGGGTGGGCGATGAGGGGGGTAGAGACGAAAGGGGGAAATCGCGGAGGTCGGGAAACGGGGGGGGGGGGCTGAGGGGTGGCTGAGACGAGGGCAAGACGGCGGGGCTAAGACGTTCGCGGTTTCGCGCAAGAGGCCGACGGAGGTCCTTCGCCGTAATTACGTTAACCGCAACCGCCAAACACCCGGTACTACAGGCACGAGGGGGTCCCAAAGTGCCCTAACCCGCGGCTTCGAACCTACCACTTCGTCTACCCTTACGGCCGTTCACCGCCGAATTAGAGACGCGCGCGAGCCGTCTCAGCCTAGTCGACGGGATCGCGGGTTAACCAGAATTACGCGCGCTCGTGTCTGCAATTTATTCGCAGCAGTTATCAAATTGAAAGATAGTTTGCGTTTTTTTTTCCACCGGTGAAGGGACGCACGCTAAAGTCGCGAATTCGTAAATCGCCGTTACGGAGGATGAAACGAGCTCGGTTGGCGCGTCTTCGGTCGTGGTTACGGTCGGTCCGGAAACACGAATACACGCTCGTTTACGAAACGTTGGCCTATTGACTATTTCAAGAGGGTTGAACCGGCTGCTGTGAACAAACCCCCGACCCGCCGCTACCGCCGCCGCAGCTCTCCGGAAACACATCTCTACGCGCACATTGAATTAGTAATGGCGGAGGTCTTAGAGCCGAAGGGACTTGTAAGCTGTAATTGCATTAATCGTGGTGATATTTTGGGCTCAGGTGCCTTCGCGCCCGCCACGGCTCGTTAATAGCTGCCATTATCGTTCCTGCTTCTGACGTAGGACGAACTGCCGCTGCTGCACCCGAAACTCCGCCTGTCCCAAACTTTCGCGATGAACGCCCGTGAATCGCTCTGACAGTTAGGCTTCTCCACGGCGAGACCTGACCCCGTTGGGAAGTGGTTTTCATCGGGACACGTGAGGTTTGGTTCCAACGTTCAAGACGGAAATTACTGTAATGTTTTGTTTGATTATGTGGAAGCCTTTGCTCTGCAACATTTCTCTCTTCGCGATCGTCTCAGACCTCATCGTGACTTGCGCTTCGCGCAACCGAGGTAATTTACGTCTGCCAAAACATACACGATCGCCGATTACACGTGTTGCGAGGGAAGGTTCATCGATCTCTCGATACAGCCTGTGCAGGATCGAATCGACGGCGGCTCTCGGCCCGGAGAGAAGCGGAAGAGAGGCGCTTTCGTGCCGCGAATCACGAAACGACATTATCTCGCCCTCGATCGCCGACGACGTGTCCACTCGCGTTCGGGGATGAGATCGCAGGGAAACAAGAGAGAGGGAGAGAGAGAGAGAGAGAGACGGAGAGAAAGAGGAGATTCGAAGAGAATAACGCTCACACGCGCGTGTGTGCGTGCGTAGAACAGAGAGGACAGGTTACGTCGAAACATTAATCTCTCGCGGTGGCAATATCGGGCCGATGATATTCGAGGCACGAGTATTATACGAGGCGGTGTCATTAGTTCGCGGTGTGTGCGTGCGGCCGAAGCAGAGAGAACGAGAGAATGAAAGAGTGAGGGAGGGAGAGAGAGAGAGAGAGAGAGAGAGAGAGAGAGAGAGAGAGAGAGAGAGAGCGGCGCTAAGCGGGCGTTTGTAAAGGTGCATGGTATGTGCGTGCGTACGTGCGTGTGTGCGCGCGCGCGCAACGTTCGCCCGGTGTCGGACGGTAGTATCGATATGCAGGACCGTGATAATCGATTGCCGCATTCCTCGAGACGGAGCGACGTTGCGCGCTTTGAATACGGCTAGAGGGGGTGGGGGGCGGGGGGGGGGAGGAGGAGGGCCTCGATCGTGCACGACGCATACGAAGCGAGCGCGCTGCAGATACGCCTCTGTCATATTCCCTCACTTCTGCCACTGCACATCCCCTATATCTTCCTCCCTCTCTGTCTGTTATGCGGCCGTTCGCACGTGTGAGCGATTTCAGCGCCCACGCGATCCACTGTGAGATCCATCTCCTCGATCTCCTGCGTCTCCTCCTCCTCCTCCTCCTCCTCCTTCTCCTCCTCTTCTTCCTCTTCTTCCTCTTCGCTTGAAGCCGATCTCGAAAATTGCTTTTTCATCTCGCCCCGTTCGCGAATTCGTCACGAGCCACTCGATACCCCGGCGATACATCGGCGAATATATATCGGATCGGAGTGATCGAATATATCGGAGGGCCCTGCCGGATTTTTTTATTCATCCTTCAGTTGCATTGGTACCGATTCGTCTCATAAGGGCCGCACGGGCCATCGTTAAACCGCCGAAATATCGTTCTTCTCGTTTATGCTCGATTCGTGCGATGACACGAAAGATGTGACGCCGCCGAACGCACGATGATGACGCGTCATCGCGTGTATTCAGTCAACAGCTGTCATTTGGCGATCGCTGCAGGAAGGGTCCTATGGTTCTCCTCTCTCTCCTCTCTCTCTCTCTATTCGCGCTCGCTCGCCGCCCTGCAACACTCTACACCCTTGCGCATCTCCCTCTCTCTCTCACGGCTCGGTTATTGTTCACGTTAATTGATGCGTTATGTTTGATGCCGTTGTGATAGCCATTGTACGCGGGGTGTCCACTGATAACTGAGTTACCGACTGCGGCGGCCGGAGTGCACTCAAACCTAATTATCTCGGCCCAACTGCGACTGCCGCATTGCGTTGCCGCCGCCGTTCGTCCCCGGAGTCATGCGCGAGCATTTCCCTGATGTCGATGACTCGCTCGCGCGTCCTCGCCTGCATCGAAAGTCTTGCATTAACGCGTCCTGTTTGGCGGCGAAATTCGAACGAGAGTCGCGAATTCGATTCGATAAAAATCGAATGTAGTCTTTTCTTCGCCAGTAAATTAAAAAAACAACAAGATAATATATTAATTCGACCTGACTGGCCAGATATATTT
>NJRP01000179.1:281349-307776 GCA_003063835.1 Aphaenogaster floridana
CGAAGTATGATGTACGATTAACAATGATGAAATTTCAAAAGATAAAAACAATAAATGACGTCAATGCTAAATAATTAAAAGTCGTTGAAAGGCAATCGAGATAAACAGGAAGGTTATTGACCTATGCGGTTTTGATGATTTTGTCGTATATGGCAGTCAAGTTGTCGTATATGGCAGTCAAGTTGTCGATTCGATAAATTCATTCCGAGTTTAAATATTAAAATCGATGGGGACGCCGTTGGACATCGTCAAGAGAACTTCTCTTCATCGAAATTAAGGAAAGAATTCGGGTCGACGATTATTCTCTTGGTAAGAATAATATGGAATTTTGCAAGAAAAGACGGAGGATCAAGAAAGACTCTTACACCGGAAGCTGAACTATAAATAGTGCGTGGGAGGGACCGAGGCGTTCACCCGAGACAGAGAACAAAGTCTCTTCCTTTCCGCGGCGTGATTAGACAGGCCTTCCAATTAACTGGTCGAAGGTGCTTTTCGGGCACAACCCTGTCGTAAACTCGGCTTCTTTACGCGCGTGAATGCGTATGAACGAGCCGGCGAACGGAAGCTCGCCACGATAAATTCCGAAAATCAATTCCGCCACAAACGAGTCGTCTTTTTGGGCCCTTTCTCGCGGGAGGGCCTAAAATGGAGGTAAACGCCATCTTTGTATTCTCCGACAACGCCAAAAAAGAAAGAGATATTCGCTGGCGTGGCGCGGTCGTTGCGTCGTTGATCGGCCCGGGCATAAGAAGTCAGCGGCATCAGAAGGCACCCTTGGCGCGGCGTTTCTTTTTTTTTTTCGGCGGCCCCTTTAACGAAGAATATCCCCCATCCGCCGCGCGTCTCTTTATTGTCCAGAGAAATTTACGATCGACACCGAGAGTCGCGAGGCCTCCGCAATAATTCGATCGTCGTGGACGCGCGATGGGCGTCCGGCGCGTCTACGCTTCGAAGTGACTCCCGGCATGCGGCAGGAAAAAAAATCAGCATCGCATTAAGTATTTTGTGTGTGTGGTAACGTCGCTTCGTATAATTCCTAAATTGCGGCGACGGCACCGAGTCGAGTCGCGAACCTCGCGCAACGACCGGTGGCGGTCCGGCAGGAACAGCTCTTTCGTTACGAAACGGCGAAAAATATTTATCGAGGAAATAGCCAATCTCTCGTTATAACCCTCCCACCTCGCGAGACGTCCATTCCGACGACAATACTTTCCACGCGCATGTTCCGGGCTCTCGCTCTCTCTTTCTTGACTTCTTCTGCCTTGTGTGCTCCTCTCCTCCTTTTTCGTCCCCCGTCGTCGTGTTCGCACACATATCGCAGAAAATTACATTTTGTCGGTTGTAAAAGGAACGTCGTAAAAATCGTAACGCCGGCGACGCTGACTGCGGTGCACGCTGGGCGAAATTGCACCGGCCCTCCGCCTATCTGTTGGCCATCAACATTGCTCCGCGCTTGATAGACCCTTTGTAAAACGTCATTCTACGGGCTTTTATACTCTTGCTCCTAGGCGGACAACCCGGGCTCCGAGTTCTCGTTTCTCTAGCGCCCAGTGCTTGCACTACTGTTGCTTTCTCAGCGCGAAGCACGAATGGTGGCGCGGAAATAATACAAAGACCGTGATTTTGTGTGACTTTTTCCTATAAATAAATATGCCAATAATTTAATAGGATGTAGCACTTCCGCGTGTGATCGAACACTTTTTGGATCGAGTATCGATAGGATACTCGTTAAAATCACTGAAGCCCAATCGCGGCTTGAAAGCGGGTTTCAAGAAGTTCGCTGTTCATTCGTATCGCTACACAGTTACAAGAGCGGTGCTGACCACGCGCGCGCGTATCGCTCGTCCCATCCATATATCCGTGTAGCCGGCAACGGCAAAGCCCCGGTAATTAAACTCGGGGAACGTCTTAGATGCAGAATGTACTTAGCACAGGCGAGACTCTTGCTCACCCTCTCGCTTTCGCCCTACCGATCCTCCGGCCGACCATCGCGCAAAGGGGATCTCTCTGGTCGGTGGGAAAGGAGCGAGAGAAGAAGAGCAGTTCCAAGCGGAAAGGGATCGAAGCGTTTCCTGCTATCTTCGTCCTTTCGTCGTCGTCGGGCGTTGATGGGTTTTCCAACCCCCGAACTAGGACCTGGCTGCTCGAACCTGGCCAGTTTCGACTTGAACTACGGATCTAGTTTCCAACGCCCGGCGCGGAAGTAAAGAGAGACAAGGGGGGAGAGAGAGAGAGACAGAGGAGGTGGGATGGAGCGAATGGGCAAGAGAGGCAGGGAGAAAGTCGAAGCTGGCTTCCATCCATAATGGCATAGTCTCTCTTCTGGGTTTCCACAAGTTGGAGAACTCGCTACTACCGAGTAATACCGTTGTTAACTGAGGAAATGGGAATCCTATGTATTCTTACATATTTTCCAACAACTTCTATATGTTTAGATTAATACATTCAAGGATGTTTGCATTTTTCATTTATATAGACATTTTTATTTGAATTTTTCATAAACTATTATAGGATGCAAAATGAATTATCTCCTAGAATTAACTCGACCGATGGTTTTTTTACGACGATAGATCGTAACGAAACTTTACAGTGGTATAGATTTTCAGATTTTGATACATTAGCAAACAATTTGGAAAGATAGAATAAAAGACGAATATCACGGTGGCTTCCTCCGTGCCCGATCTAACGAGGATTTAGAATACCAGGTGCGAGGCTATCACAGGGCTTAGGAACTAATAGAGACATATTCGAACGAAGGAGTAGGTTGGTTCCCGGGGATCCGCCCTAAGTCGTTGCGAGCGTTATCGGAGTGTGCTCACGGGATTGATTCGTCGTTGTGTTCGTCGATTGCCCTGGCGGGAAAAGCCCTCGAGAGAATGAGAGACCGGGAAAGAGAGAGAGAGAGAGAGTGACGAGGAGTAATAAAGTAATGGCCGCGCCGCGTCTTCTTACGCCGCGCCGCGGCTCGCCTTCTTTCCGGCGAGGAGAATAGATAGAGTCCCGCAAAATAACGCCCAGGTAGGAGACGGTGCTCATTCACGACGGCGACGCGACGGTTTCACGTTCCAAAGCGAGACACCTTTGCCGCTCACGTTCCAATGGAGACTCGTCTCTCGCCTCGTCTCCTCGTCTCCCGCCGCGCTTCGCCTCGCCTCGCCTCGCCTCGCGTGTCAGACTCCGACGTTCCTCCGTAAGTGTCTAGCGCGTGTTCGCTTTTCGAAGCGAAAGCGCTATGGTAGCGGGCTTTCAGGTGCGAGACCCTCTCGACGCGACGGTGACACCTTCGCCGATCGCTGTTTCACAAACGAACTCGGCCTCTCTCCTCTTTGAATTCGAGACACCCGCCGCGCGTACAAAGTTGGCTACCGCTGATTGTAATTACTCAGCCCTCTCGGTTAACGAGACATCGGCCCGCCGCCGCCGCCACCACCGCCGCCGTCCGACGCGGTATGATGGATCGCTCGCTATGCGAACACGGTGACGAAAATCGTCTCTCCGCCGCTTCCGTGGAGAGTCTCTCCCTTGTTTTCGCATGAAGGGCGCGTCGAGTGGACGGAAAAAGGAAGAAAGAAAATTAATTAAGTCCGAATTCCGCACTTTCGTTATGTCCCTTTTATCGACGGGAGGATCGAAATGTGGATATTATTTAACAGTCGGACAACCGATTGCGCGACGAAAGTTATTTACGATGAAAAACGCGAGACGACGACGACCGGCGCGGATCGATTCTCCAAACGTGTCTTGACGGCGTTGCGGCATTAAAGGGGTAGGCCGTTCGGTAATTGTCGGCAAATATTAATAACTGTTGGAGGGGGGCGCCAGCTCGCGCGGAGAAAGAGAGCGAGAGAGGAGCGAGCCGAAGCGGGACGAAGGAAGAGACGTCGACTGCTTCGCGAGGGTGAGCCCGTCGAACCGGTTATACTTGAGAGCAAATACATAATGCCTCGATGATTTTCCCGCCGGAGGGAAGAGCCGACCGTGATTGAAATTTGGAAACTCGCTTTGACACAATTATCCGAACCGATTCTGTTCAGGAAGACACTGTACCGGGAAACACCGACTCTCTTCCCGAAAGAGAAATTCTTCTGTCTTTTGCGAAAATAGGCCCGCGCGGTAAACTGCGTTCGTATACCGTTCGTGATGGCAAAGACCGGTCCAATCATCCAGATTAGCACGATGACAGCTGTCGAACGTCAACCCGCGATCGATATCTGCCTGCGAAAGCAAGGGGGTAAATTGACTTCGGTCCTTCACAAAATTCCACGGAACTCGTTATGAAAGGAAGCCCCAGAGGTACGTAGGTATCGTAAGAAGCCCTTCTCTTCGCCTTCGAAGAAACTTCGTACCGGACTTATTCATCACCGATCATCGGCGTCACGTTCGCGATAATACATGACACTTTGTGCAAAATAAAGGCGATATTAGTCACATCCGTTATCGCCGAGTTGTAACTGCGGGGGTCAATAATCTTCCACGAAAATTCTTATCCGATGACTCGGTGGACAGCGGGCGGGACGGTAATTAAAAAGAATATTTTATATCTAATAACAAACGTTTAGGATGATAAATCGCATTGTTTGCCAAGTTAGACTACGGAAAGCGTGGTAATTTTGCCGGCATCGCAATTTAATTTGATTATATTCCTCCCTTAATATAATCGCAACTATAAACGTTGCGTACGGTGATTGTTGTTATTCGCTAATACCTGGATACTGTTACGCAGAAGTATTCTTAGGTGTGCGTAAATCCTTATCAATCTATTTATCCATCGATAAAATCCGCTCTGTCCGTCGATTTAGTCGATCTATCCACACCACATCCTTCCCCGCTCGCTCGTTCAAGTCGCAAAGGGGGAACGGCATGACGATACGCATCTCGTTATACGTAAACAATGTACCCGCGGCAATATTATCTGGGTAGATTGTACCGAGGCACTCGTAGCTACGGGCACGAACGTAAAACGATTCGTTTCCTTCGATCTACGCGCCAGCCACGCGTGTAACGCGATACCGTATACCTGGTGCACGACGGTGCCGAGATGCCGATCGCCGGGGAGGTCGCTCGTCTTCCACCTGCCATAATTTCGTAGATCCCCGTGCTCTTTCCCGTGCGCGTTCCCTCGTCCTCGTTGTGCCCTCTTGAATTTCGAAGCGCGCCATTTTCGGACGGAGCGTCCAGGCGAAAGGATATCGAAAGGATACAAGACGGAAGGAACCGGATATCAAATTCCGATCGCTCGGGGACGAAGAGACAGGAAATAATCGGTGACGATAGCTGGAAACGATTGGGGTCGACGCGACGTCGTCCATTCTTTGGTAAACTTCGCGAATGGTTGAACAAACGAAAGAGAGCTAAACGTAAATAATGGAAGAGAGAATGAAAATGGAACGCAGAGCTTTCTTTCTACATGGAGAGAAACAAAAAGAGAAAGAGAGAGAGAGAAAGAGTGCGAATGGAAATCCTTTCAGTCGTGAGTCGCAGCGGTGTCGCGCAAGGGTTGAAATTCCCTTTGCTGGATGTTTAATGCGGCAATCTAGGGGCGTGATAAAGTGCCAAACGAATGCCGAAAGGGAATCGCGAAGTGAGCGCCTACCTCACGGCACGGTCGGTACACCGCTAAACGTTGGTACAATGCTGGCACAAGCTATTACATTGTATAAACACGGCTCTCTGCGGCTCCCGCCGGAAGAGTGGCGGGCGAGCCACTTCAGAAATTGAAACATAGAAAGAGAAAGCTGTGGTTGCACTCGACGATTGAAACCACTTCCACCCTTCCGGTATTTCTTCCCTCTGTTTCTCTCTCTTTCTCTCCTTTTCCCTCTCTTTCTCTACCCTCTTTTTATTTTCTTTTTCTCTTTTTCCCGACGAGAAGACCACAAAGATTTCGTTCTCTTTGCCGCAGCACTTGAAAGAACTCTCCGTAATCTTTCGCCTTTCTTTTTGGTACGGTCCGTCCGCTCTCTAGCGCAATAGACGGTTCCTCGCCACGAAAAAGTCACGCAACGAAAGTCCATTCGCTCCTTTAACAATTAGTTCAAGAAGAACACAAGCGCGTGTCTGCGCCAGCTCACGTTCGAATTATCACGACCACCAAATTTCTCAGAAAATTGCCCGAGCTTCAGTCAAAATTCATGCAAAAGTAGCCTTCGAGCCATTTAAGAAATAATGTAAATTCTCAAGTCTTTCGTCCCACAACCGCCCGTGCTCTCCTCGGGCACTTATTTTTCCGCTTTTTTGAATCGTTTGCGTCGATAGAAGAGAAGAATAACGTTCCTTGCATACCCTCGGATTAAAAAGCAAACAGTCCTCTGCCAGCGGTATGGGAATATACGTACCCGTTGAAAGGAAATTTATGGGAATTAATATTGGCTCCCTAGAGAGAGAAGGGGAGTAGGCGGGGGTGGGACGGTTCTAGATGTCTCGGGGACTCGCGGAATGCGACTTTCCGGCATACATCGGAGGGAACTTTAAGAATTTAATTCCTACGCGTCGTGCCTCTTTCTCATCTCGCTCGCTCGCCCTTTTTCTGCCCCCCCCCTCTCTCTCTCTCTCCCTTTTTCCGTCTGTTCTTCGCACGAAGAAGAGACATGCGGGGCTTTCACAGCGTCTTATATGCCCGCCGAAACGATACTCGAGCGAGCTCCACGGCATAATTTCATTCGCCGCGCGATTCTCGACCCGCCCTTTGTTCTCCTCTTCCTTGTCTCGCGAGACAAAAGAGTTACTTTTACCTTAACTTTTGCCAGTAGATAGAATTCTTATTGTTTCGAGAATCGCGACAAGAAATTATCCAACCGTATCGAAAAGGGATAAAATCTCCTCTCACAAACGACGCTGTTTTGATTTTCATATTCTTGAAATTAAGATGAAGAAAAAGTTTCGCACACACATCGTGGAAGAGATGGAGAATAAAGTTCTTTAAGGGAACTTGACGACTCGAGATTGCTCGCTTTCCGCAGCTTTAGTCACCATGACGTGGCGAAAAAATCCTCCTCCGTATCTCCGAGAGAGACGTATATCGCGTGACGTCGCCCGTATTGGTATCGTCACGAAGCGAGAACGACTGCGTAGCAACAAAAAATCACCATTAAGCCGCCGTACGTCTCCCTGGGGATGGACCCTACATCATATAGGTGGCGGAGGAAGAGGTATTAAACGTACAAACGCGATAAGCTAAAACACTTCTCGTCGATGCGCTCCACGGGGTCTCTTCCCCACGTCTCCCCTCGAATTCACCTCGGTCCCCGTCGTGCGCGTCGTGTTCTCTTATTCTTTTTTTTAGGCATTTAGGGAAAAATACCCGGGAAAAATGAAACGTCATCATTGGCTCGATCACGTGTCACGACTACGAAGGAGACCGGGGGAACAGTGGGGGAGAGGGGAATGCATGCTGCGAGAAACGGCACGAAGTGTTCTTTCCCGACGAACGAGAAAAAAAAAACAAGCCGTGGCTTTTAGTTGAATAAACATCGCACAGATATCGCATAATCTATGCACGCGTGGCGTATCTGTTCGGGGAATCGATATCAATTAAACTGACGCGGTATCGGGATTCGCATCGCATACATCTACGCTAACAAAAGATTCTTTTAACCTTTCTTTTGATTATAAGCATAATACAATCAAGAATATTGTTTACAAATTTTAATTATCTGTGGTCACAAATTGGTTTGGAAACATGTTCGAACAAAGCCATAAAATTTTCAGGTTTGTCCTTTTTTTTATCCTAGAAAATATGGTCATTGTATGTATGTATATATAATATATATAATATTGTTTGCAAATTTTAATTATCTGTGGCCTCGAATAAAGAATAGTATGGACTTTGTATATATCACAACGGATTAAAATCGCACCAAAAAGAAACATCAAGTATGTATGTATGTATTATGTATGTATATAATAATATACATACATATATATATAATATATAATACATACATACTTGATGTTTCTTTTTTGTGCGATTTTAATCCGTTGTGATATATATAAGTCCATACTATTCTTTACTCGAGGCCACAGATAATTAAAATTTGCAAACAATATATTATATATATTATATATACATACATACGGTGACCATATTTTCTGGGATAAAAAAAGGACAAATCTGAAAATATTTGGGCTTTGTTCGAACATGTTTCCAAACCAATTTGTGACTGTCAGGAGTCTGCGCATTACGAAATTTTTTCTGGTATACCAAAATGAGATGCACAATTTTCTTATAGTTTGAAACTGGTTCGACTGTGATGGAACAAACTCTTGGTTTAAATCTGAAATAGATTCGGAATAATAAAAAATGAAAACGGATCTAATATGAACAATTTTAATTTAAGAAATTAAAAAATATAATTAACAAAAACCAAAACAAATTATATATTAGTGTAGATTAAGTATAATAATGAATTCCAATTAATTAAAATTCAAATTATGTACATGTTAAGAAGAATTAAAAAAGAATACTTTTAGTTATATTTTTCAAATGAATAGAAATTGCATTTGTCGCGCGCGCGCGGTTGCTCCGTAAAAATTCTCATGTTAGTACGACATTAGACATTGGAACGCTAAATAGAAAATAATTTCCCGTAATATTGTAAAAATAAAGGACAAAATTGAGTTTTGAAAAAATAAATAAATATAAAGGACAGCTACTTGAAATAAAGGACTGTCCTCTACAATAAAGGACGTATAGTCACCGTAATTATACATACATATATATATATATATATATATAGCTTCTATCGCTTTCGCGTATATATATGTGGCACGTCCCATTTGTCGGCCATTTAAAGAATACCCGGGGATTAGAAGTCGTCGCAGTCATTTTGTTTTATCGACTCAAGCCGCGATTATAGCGATAACCATCTAACCAGTGTTTTTCGGACTCGGCATCAGCACCACTAGCTCTGCCATCTCGGCATCACCACCCATCATCACCACCACGCCGTAGCGGACGGCAAACACGATCCGTTTGATTCGACTATCATCCCTTTCTGCCCTCCCACCCTCGTCGCCGCTTCTCCCTCCGCCTCGCCTAGCCTTTCCGTGCCGCTTATTTTCTGCCAGAAAGCAATATCCGTTATGGCCAATAAACGCAACCGTATCGAAGTAACTGACGATCATTCGTCTGTCCACGTACGTCGAATGTCCAGCGAGAATTTATGCTTCTTTTAAAGAAACGATATCGCCTTTATCATGAAATTAATGAGGAAATTGAATTATGCTCTCAAAACAATTCAAAATTAGAATATTCTTTAGTTTTTAATTAAAATACGATACAGAAATTCAACTTTATTTTTTATTCTTGTTTTATAAAATGTTTTATAAAATTTTAAAGAGAATGTTTTAAACATTTTACGACATTTGAGATAGTGGACTTTTTAGCTTGCGCGACCTTTGATTATTTTTCTTAATTATCGCGTGCGCGCCGTTTCGCAGCTTCGAGGTGGACCGAAAAAGAGGGGTGCTTTTTCGGCGAGATTTGCGGAGGTGTAGACTTCGCGCGCTGTAATGTTTTTGCCCTTCGTCGAGGGTTGGCACCCTCGCGCGCGTCGTGTTCTATACCCTAGCCACACGTATCGGCCGCACTCTCGGCGCTCCTCCTAGTCTCACCCGCGACGGAGCACATAATCCTGATATCTGTCGGTTTTCGGGCAATAAAACACGCGTCCCATACAGACGGAGCCCCCGAGAATCGCTACTGCTTCCGGCTGATAAAGAAACGCGCGGCAAGATATCGGGTAATCGCGTGGTCCCCGCGTTGGCCGATGTCATCGGCTTTTGCCATTTTCTGAAGATCGGCAGTCGAACGGAATAACGTATAGAACGATTTTATGTCCATTTCTATCAACGTAAATTAACTTTAATCTCGGTTTAACTTACTCTTTATCTTTTTCTAGTTCTAAGATGATTCCGTTACTGACAGTAATTCGAATCGGACGTCGTTCTATAAATTTATTTTACATTTTCTTTTATAACTTTGACGATTCTATATAATGACTGTTTTATACTTTGGTGGCTATGCAGTGCTTGTTATGTCTTGTATTTATTAATTGTTTTATGGACCGAAATCTTATGTTCAACTATCGACCCGAAATGGAATATATGGCACTCACACTACTCTAGGCCTTATAGCCATGTGTTTTTGATGACATTCCTCTAACAAGGATCTCTCTTCCTCTGGGTCCATAGTTACTAAATTATCTCTTCAATGACTGTAAGCTGAGAATGGCTCCAAGTTGAGCCGAAACGTTCTTATGAAGTTAGAATAAATTTATTTTATTAATTATATTGCACATTAATTACCGCGCTTGACTCATATTCGCCGTTTACCTATATTTATGTCTAGTTCTAAGAAATAGAAAGAGATAAAGAGTTAGTCAAACCGAGATTAAAGTTAATCTACATTGGTAGAAGTGGACATTAGAAAGCTTGAGAAATTTTAAAAAAGTTTTGTAACCCATAGATCAGATTCGAAATTAAAAGATAAGTATTATTACAGCAAGAAAGTACAGTGATCACGACGCAAAGTGCGCCGTTATTTAGGTTGTTTAGATCGTTATCCACGCGCTTATCATTGAATATTACGCTTATCGTGATTACGACTGTTCGACGCCTGTTCCGCCTTTTCAGCGAGGCGTCGAATCGGCCGTGCTAATGCATTCGCACGCCGCAAAATACCCGGAATAAATCTATGATGCTACATGGACGTGCATCTTTATTTCACGACATTACAGTATCGGGTCGCGAGCGCACAAGCAGTGCGTTATTCGAAATTATTGACCATCCCGGAACGGCCTACCTAAGGCCGTGCGAGACCTCCCTTCTCGGTCCGTGAATACTTATCGGGCGGATCGAAGCGTTCAAAAGATCCGCTCGGTGGCCGCGAGGCAAAACGCCAGACTATTCGGCTATTACGTTTCTGCATACGTGAGAGAACCCGGTAACCAGATCGGGTGGTCTCGAATGACCCGCGCGCTCACCCGGGGAGTAAATATTTTCATATTATTTTACCCGTGTAATTCAAGCGTCGCAAACTTACGCCGATCGCCAAGTTTCGGCCCCGGCTACCTCGAAGGTTCTCATGTCGAAAATCGGGACTGTACTCTACATCCGTTTGCTATCGGTTAGCATGCCTCGATAGTTCTCGATCGCGCGAGTTCTCTTTCAACGCTCTCAATCCGAGGCGTTATAAACGTGGCAAACAAAATCGCAGCGCGCAGCCATTAAACGGACCAAGTCCGCGGATAAAATACACGGCGGATGTTAATAGGATAAATTAGTTTATCCTACGAAAACATCCCGGCGAGATGAAACAGATCCGCCGCGATCTCCGTATATCGCGCCGATAGATTCGGCCTCGGGCATGCTTTGCCGAGTCTATTCAAGACGCAGCGGATATTCCTGCGAATATCGCCGGATTCCATTACCCTCATCTTTGGATCGGATAAAAGAATAATACGCAAAAGCGAAAAAGCTTTTGACTTTACGACGGTTTATATACGGTGGAGAAGGGAGACCGATGGTGGGGAGGAGGGGGCTCGAAAAAGGGAAAAGCGGATAAGACGGCTGACCCTCTCGGGATGTTTCCACTCGCAAACTGGATTTCGATGACCGATCTCCATTTCCATATGGGTCGCGAGCAGGGGGGTGGCGAGAGCCGTCGAGAAGTTGTCACCGGGAAATTGATATTTGAACGAGGCCGCAGCCCCATCAACCGGCGACGGAAGGGCCGGTCGAAAAACTTTCGCTCGTGTCGATTGTCCTGACTCGTAAAGCCGGAATTCAGAATCGGCTACGGAATCGATCGATCGTCGCGCACGGGACACACACACACACACACACACACGTGTCTTCCTCCGCCGATGTTACAATTTTGTACCGTCGACTTCGATTCTTTCCGCTCCGCCGCGAATCGACGTCGGCGACCGGAGCACGCGTCGTAATTCTTCTTTCGAGTTAGTTTCAAGCGGAGGGGGACCCTCCAAAATTAGCATTCGTACAGGATGCACGGTCTAACTACTACTATCGACGTTGCCTCTAACTATAATCGTTCGAGTGGGTACGGGCTAAGTGTAATATTATTCAACACACAGCTCACAGTATGGATATCGAGAGCCGTAGAGCGCAGATGCTGTCCGTCGGAGAAGAGCGCGCGGGCGCGCGTTGCTGGAGCGACCGCGGCTTTTCTAGTAGGTGCCTAAGAACCGTCCTACACCCTTCCGTCACGGATAACGGGTGTTTCGGTTGGTTCTGGGGCCTCGAGAAACGCGTCCTGTGGAGATTACGAGCTCGTCCAGACGCTGGTCCGACCGCCTTCATGAATCGTAATTACGCATTTACCGCGTTACACGCGCACCGTCTTGCCCCTTTACGCAAGTCGGATCTCCTCGAGGGGTAGCAACTCGTAACTGTCGCCGTCGTCCGACGCCGTTTGCGCCTGTTTGCACGATTAACTCGCGAATAGGGATAATTAACGAGCGACCGCGCCCAGATCGAGCGAACGAGTCTGACGGACAAGCGAAAAAAAATTGTCGCCGAGACGGAAAAATCGCCAAGTACTATTAACATTGATATCATTCGTCGTGGCCGTGGGGCGAAACATTCAGATAGAAACGCGCGGGAAAGTAATTATAAAATTGCGATTTATTGCGCGCGAGGTTTGAGTTGTTGCGGAAGAAAAAAAAAATGTCGATCGCAGTAGCTGGCATTACCGCGGGAACGGGAATGGTGATCGTTTTAACGAACCCGAAGGCGAGCTATTATTAATTTTTCCGGAATGGAAGCCGGTCATTCTTGGCGCAGCCCGGGGGCCACGAAGGAGAGCGAGTGCTGCAGGTGGCGAGAATGGTCAATATAACCACAAAATGTAAATCATATTGCTATTCCCGGAGGGCCCCTCACTCTCCCTCTCTATCTCTCCCCTTCTCTCTCTCTCTCTCTCTCTCTTTTGCTCTCGGCTCCGGGTATTAAGCACAGTCCGGGTAAGACGCCTTGACTCTATATTAGTTTCCGCGGGTTCCCTGATTGGATTCGGCTATTACGTTTCGTGGCCCCGCACTGATTGTTTGCGTCCGACAGACCCGAAGCGTCATCCGCAATCGACCGCGATGATGTTTCATGTTATTGCTGACGTACAAAACGTATCTTCTACGAGCAATTTTCCCTCTTGCACTTACAGTCGCGAGGAATCTGCATAACTCGAGGAGAAGTAGTATCTCAATTTCGCATCGGGACGATTTCATGGTACAACTTGGAAGTTATTCGACTCCGAAGGAATCCGCGTGGATATCTCGGAATAAATCAGTCGATGCCGGGGTGCTTCCACGGCCGAGGTTAAATAGCCTCGGTACCGCATTCTCATAGGGAACCCGGCGATTTCTGACCTACCCGCCGCCGCGGAACTCGATATCGGCGATCGAGATCTATCGTGTCCTGTCGGGCGGGCGAGCGTTAAACATACGGTGAACTTCGGGAGAGGGAGTGAGAGAGAGTCACCAGCCAACGAGTCTTCGACGTGGGGAGTCCACGCCGAGAGCGGTCAGAGGATTTCTGAGCGAGCGCACAGTGGTAGCTGATGTATTTTGACGTGCCCGATGAGAGAGGCCGTTCTCTCTGTTGACTGCATTATCTAATGGACCACCCTCTCCGCCTTCTCCGCCGTTCTCCTTCTGCCGTCCTCTGTCCCCCCATCTCTTTCTATCGCTCGTCCATCTCTCTCTCCCGTTCTCCTTTCGTCGCAGTCTTCCTGCCCGATGCACGACGACTCGGCGTTTCAGCTATCTGCGATCTACCACATCGGGAGACGACCGTCCGTCGAGTTGTATGCATCTCGGCTCTGGTTTCATAATCGACCGCGAATTTCTTCCCTTTTCTGTTACGCGCTTTATGTAATCGCCGATGTCATTGGCGTACGTACGCACGCACGCATGCATACGTAAGTATGCACGTATATGGTAGTCGGTCCTGACACGCCGAATTTGTGGAAAGATCCGAACGAAAATATTTTCGGGATTCTTAGGAATATATGAATAGCTCGCTCGGCGATTTATCTAAAAACACGAACGTGGGAATGTTGGATGACATATGCAATTACACGCGCTTGAGGATAATTAAGATCGCGCGAGATACATAAGAAGAAGATAGACGCGGATGATAACGATCGAATACCGCGACGTTTTTCCTCCGACGTTCGCAGGAATGCAAGAAAGAAGCTACTGCGTTGAAATCCTGGGACGATATTGTCCCTATAGTTACCGGGTTATCAACCCAGAGCTCCGAGCGCGAGCTCGGTACCGAGCGTGCTCGATTTGGTCGGGAAAGAAGTTATGCCGCAGTTACATCCAAGGCGAGGTAACGCGCAAAAAGCCCGAGTATCTCCGACGAGTACCGAGAGGAAGAAGAAGGAGGGAGAGAGAAAGAGAGAGAGAGAGAGAGACAAGTCGTGGAACGGCAGAGTTTTTCCCGACCGACAAAGTATTGTCCGTCGTCGTACTCTCGCGTCTCGTCGAAACTCGAGAGCGAAATCGTGCGACCGTGACTCTGGAATCATCCCTAAGACCTTAGACCCCCGCACAGTAACGTCCGCGCCCAGCCATCACCAACACCGTTCCGCGACCCGGGCAATCTCTCTCTTTGGTATCCGCTAGCATCAAATTACCAGTTCCTCCTCGATCTACGATGCGCTGTCGTCGTCCCTCGATTGGTACCCTTCGAGGGATGTACCGTGTCGGTGTTTTCTGTCGAGTTTGCGCGGCGATCACGGACGAGCTCGATTAAATACAATGATCCTTGTCGTCGAAGCAGCCGCGCGGATTCGGTATTCACGATGATGCCCCCCTTCGTGCCACGATGGCGCCAAAAAAGAAAAAGGAAAAATATGTAACGCATATCCGTGTAAAAAAATATTCCCAGCCGGACTATGTTTACGAAAAATCGGGACAATGTAGTCAATCGCATAAAGGGATCCTGTCTGAGTTTACAATCATGGGGATCGACGCGAGACCCTCACGCGATTGCCTAACAAAGTATCACGGAAGAAAAAGATTCGTCCTTCGTCGCGAGTCAGCGGGAACGCAGATCTGGCGGATACATTCTTCGTCCTGGCCTGGCACCGTGGACGACGACGTCGGATCCTTGGAACGAGCAGCCCCATTCGGGGCAATTCTTTGCCGTCTCGCGTGTATCCTTAGTATGCAACGTATGCAGTCGGTTGTTACCGAAGGAGTGGTTTGCTGAGCGGCCAATGGCGAGTGCTCGAGCTAATTCTAGGGTGCCGCCGCCGCGCCATCTTTGCATCATAATGCTGTCCCCCCGTGCCCCGGCGCTCGCTCGCTCTCTCTCCCCCCGTTTCCTCCTCACTGCCCCTCCCGTCACTGCGAGAAGTCTGCCCCCTTCTTCCTCCCTGCTGCTGCCGTCCCGCAACCTCTTCCCTCTGCCCTCCTCGTCCTCCTATCCGCCCCCACCCTCTCCCACTTTCTCTCCACCCTTGTTTCGTTTCGCGTAGGAGAGAAAGAGAGAAAGAGAGGGCGAAGGAGACGAAACGTCAGGTGAAAAAGAAAGAGAGAGAAAGAGAGAGAGAGAGAGAGAGAGAGAGAGCGAAAGAAAAGGAACGAAGAGAAACGTCTCGGAGGCGCGTTATGCCAAAGTGGATAAGGAGAAGAGTGCACGAGAGGGAAACGGAGAGGTGTATAGGCAGGGAGGAAAAGGAGGGGCACACGGCCATGGCGAAGAGGTAGAGGGGACGAAGGGGTTGTCTGCGCCTTGTCTGCCGGGAATCAATCACGTATCAGTGATGCTCAACCAGTGGCCACCTACGAGACACGATCGATAGGATCGCGATACCCGCTTACGATGGCTCATCGATGGCATCCGCTGTTACTTCGAAGTATAGAATCACGGCGGATCCGCGGACGTTCAATTTCGGTCCGAAGTCCGAGCGACGAGGAGGACGGCGCTTCCGCGACGTTTGATCGCACACACATACACACATACACGCGCGCGCAGCGAGATTCAAGAAAAAATTCTTGATATTCTCGCGATGTCGGTGTGTGGCCGAATGAGAAATACATTTGCATCTAAAGTGGATGGATGCCTTTGCACGGGCTCACGACGATTTACTTCCACGGCGGCAATACGATCCTCTGATTACCGTTCCAGAAATGACGCGCGAGCGGAGGGCGATTAAAGCCGCGTGCCCTAATCTCCATGCTATACCGGCGCGAGAGCGAAGGGAAGGTAATGTCATCGTACTCGAGTACGCCCACGGCGACGTGGTACCTACGCCTCGCGCTACCGTCTTACCTGTCAGGGTAAGGTAATGTTAAATCGAGAGAACGCGAGTAGGAGCTACCGTCTTCCGCCGAGCCTACCCGTATCCCGAAGAATCGCGACAGATTCATCTCGGCACGTCGACCGACTACACGAAGAATTCAACGAATGCATATTTCGAATGCATATTTGTAGGGTAATACGCGTGAATTATTAACGTGGAAAAAAAGGAGCTAATTCAATGTTCAATTTTTCTTTTTAAATAAGAACCTTCGATACTTTAAGGAAGCGTGCATCTGCGACATTATTGTTGTCTTCAACGGCGTCTCGGAAGGTTGAAGAAATGAAATCGAGGAGGCAGCATAATCGATCGAGCCCTAATCTTTTTGCCCCGAGGTGCCTTTTCGCGGGATTCGAACGGTCGCAAGAACCGGACAACGTCTCGTCGAACGGAGACGCGCTGCGCCGTGCCGCGCCATTATTCGTCGTATCCGGCGCAACGAAGGATCAAGACAGAATCGTCGTCGAACAAAGCCAGAGCCCGCGAGAGAGGTCGAGCCAAAAGTGTCGAGAGCCGAGATGCGCCCAAGAGAAGATACAATGGCCGGACGCGCCGGTTCACAATGACGGAAAATAATTAA
The DNA here is from genome assembly GCA_003063835.1 of Aphaenogaster floridana. NCBI lineage: Eukaryota > Metazoa > Arthropoda > Insecta > Hymenoptera > Formicidae > Aphaenogaster > Aphaenogaster floridana. The sequence goes on from NJRP01000179.1 coordinate 298,260, forward strand.
AGCGGGCAGGGAGAGAGAGAGAGAGAGCCCGTTCAAAGACGCCGACGTGGGGGTCTCGACCGATCAAACCGATCGACCGGTACGCTGTATCTGAGCGAAACCTACGGGCACACCCGTCGCCGTGACGAATTCGCGCCTTCCTACACGTGTATCTAACGTTGCGCACGTGCGTGTGCGTCTGTATGTGAGTTCCAATGTAAATTTGTGTGCGCGCATCACGGTGAATTGATTTCGCGTACGTCTGCATTGGCGACAAAGAACGGAACGTTGGAATCCGGAAAAGAAGTTTCAAAGCACAGCGACCAAGATCGGAATGAATGGTCCGACACGAAAGAGCGAACAAGCTTACCTGCATTGTCGTAATTCTTGTGGTCGACAACAAGTTGTCTCGGAATGCTCCGTGACACAATTTTAAAACAAGTACGAAGAGAAGCTTTATATACGATAGATTGAAAATCCGTTGGAATCTCGATCAGATCGCACTTATAAATTTTGTGCTGAATTTATTCTAGAATTAAAACTGTTTCGAAAGCATGAAACATATCATGTTATATAACTTATTTCTCTCACATGTTTTATCTTCAATTAAATGCCTATTTATCTCGATAATCTAAATATTGTCAGCGAAATAAAGGAAAAAAACTGATGGATGAATAACGAGGTGCAAAGAGCGGGTTTTTCCTTCTTCTTATCAAGGCTTTTTATACGCGTTTGCATATATTCGCATTAGCTTAATACTCATATATTATGCAAACGCGGGAGCCCGATGCAACTCCCTGTATCTTTTTAGCGGCGTGACTCACTGTGAGAAATCGATAAACGATTCGTCTCGGGCGTTCGACTCGACCGGCTACCGTCGGATCCGCGCACGGTAGCTGACGAGACGATCGGACCCCCGCTTAGACGTGTACTTTGAGTTTTGGGGCCCGCCGTGCTCGGTGTGAAGCCCCCCGCTGTAGAATGATACGCCAGGATAATTCTATCGGACTCTGACCACACCGGGGTTCCGCCACCTGGGGGACGGAGATGGCCAGCGCGTATTCTCATCGCGCCGCGCTCGGAAACGCGTGTCAATATTCCCGAAACGTACAACGCAACAATATTCTTTAGCAGTTATGCTGTAAATGATTGCGTTATTCTTTGTTACAGTGGTTTACCAGAAACGGTTAAAGAAGGAACGGAGAGCGAGGAAACGGTTGCAGGAGCAGTTGGACCTGGAGGTCAAGAGGCGCACGCAATTGGAAGAGGCCCTCAAAGCCACGGGCGCGTCCTCGGAGCAAGTCAGAGCGATTACCGGTACGTGCGAATCGCCTTCTCTATGAACAAGCTTTCACACTGGCATATCGTCATTATATCATCGAAATTGAGAAAAGTATCATTTACCTAAGAAGCTTATACTTAGGAACTTGAAGGAAAATACTTAAAACGCTCTGTTCTCGCGCTGAAAAGTCTTTGCTAATATCTTCCACGTCATGCTGGAAGAAAAAAACGTCTCGATTTTCATCGCGTAGATTAGACGCGAGAGACGGACTATCGCTGCAAATGGACGGGTTTTCTTAGGATTTCGCGAGCTCGTCGTCAGCCTCTCCGTTAAGAGCCCCGGGGCCAGCGGTGATCTCGGAATAAATTAATTAATACGCCGAGGCAGAGCAAACAGCCTGACACCCGGCAGAATATGATTCCTTACTTATCCCCCTGCCGGCGGTGCAATCCCTCTCCGTCGTCGGCTGGCTGATGGCAGCCCGTTTCCCCCTGTTACCTCCCCCCCTCCCATCGCTCCAGCACCTTGACTAGGTACCGCGCGTCTCGCCCCATGATCCTCCGGCAAGTAGAAGTAGCAGCAACAAGCGGCACGCCACCCTTCTTCCTGTCACTACCAAAACTCAAACGCGAAACCCTTTAAGTGAAATCTCTTATTCCGATATAATGTTTCGTCCTGGCTCCTTCACCTCTTGCTTCCCCACCGCCCCCTTCCATCTCATCGTTTTCGCGTTACCTCCCCTCCCCCCCTCCGTTGCTACCGCTACCGTCGCCTCCGTCGTCGCCGCCGCCGCCGTCGTTGCCGCTGCTGTTGCTGCTGCCGTCACCGGTACCGCTGATTAATCCTGTCAAATCCAGAGAGTCTGCGATACTAATTTCAAATCAAACGGCACGCCACTCCGTCACTTGGGCGTCGCGTCGGGGTGAGTCGCGAGACGGTGACGATCTTATAGGCTACTTAGGAGTTTCGCTTCTCTGCCGACGCTCGAATCTTCTGCCTATTCCGCTCGCATGTCACGTCGAGGAAAGATTTAGAGACGGAGACGGATTTTTTTTTTTTTGACATCGCGATAATCGGGCGATTGCTATCTTTCTATGACGCAGAGAACGTAACGGCGGAGGCGCGCACGAGTTCGGAGCCGCCGGAGGCTAGTCCGGTACATTCTCAGTCGCAGCAGTCGTCGCAGCAACAACCGCCGCAGCAACCCCTTCAGCAGCAACAGGCAGCGGCCCAGCAGTACCGAGAGGCGCAAGTGCCGCGTCCTTCTCAGCAACCATCGACGCCGGAGAAGCCCACATGGGGATACGGGCTGGATCTCATCGGTAGCCAAGCGTCGGCCTTCTGGCAAAACTACCAAGGTCAGTTCTCCCAACGGCACGCTACTTCACCCTCGTCGTACTCCGTTGCGTTCGGTTTTGCCGTCGATTCACGGTTCCCACGGTGTTCCCACGGAATCGCGCGCGGAAAAATAAACAGGGAATACTTAAGCCACTTATCGTTAACGGAGGATCGCGATAGCCATGTCGTTCCCGCCTCCGCTTCTTCCTCCTTCCCGATATCTCGAAACATTCCGGTCGTGTCCCAATACGTCGTGTTTCCTTCGAGTTTCACTGTCGAATTACATTACGTCGGCGAGATGTTCCGAAAAGAATTCGAAGACGCTAAAGAGTTGCCTGACGGAAAAGAATAACACCGCCCAGGAAAGCTAGTCTGCTATCTATATTGTAAAGTTTACGGTAATTCGATAAAGTAGTAGTCGCGTGTTAGAAACTTGAGGTCAAGGGAGTACGGGAAGAGGGAAGGATCCGAAGATCCAGGCCTAGAGCCAGCGGCGGGATCCGCTAATTCGGATAATCGCATTCCCGTATTAGGATCCACTCAATTTTTCTGATCTTCCGGCCGAGTGCTTTCGATCCTCGATTACCCTGACAAAAAAAAGAGAGAGAGAGAAGAAAAGAGAGGAAATTGACCCCGAGGGCGAGTGAGACGGCGGAGCGGACGGTGGTAGTATGTCGTGGTGGTATCGTGCAAAGTAAATTATTCGAAAGATCTCGAGCGAGAGCAATCACGCCGCCGGCAATAACAACCCCGTGCACGAAGAGGGTAGGAGGAGGAAGAGAGAGAGAGAGAGGGGGAGAAGGAGAAGGGGAAGGAACCGAGCTGGTCCTGACGAGGAAACACGAGGTATTTGAATAGGGTCCCACAGCCACCCGGGCATCATGATGCGGAATCCATTTGCAATAAACAACAGAGATTTAGACGGGGGTGATGCGGGAGAGGAGAGACAACGAGATGAGTGGAGCGGTAGCGTCAAGATAGGAAGAGGGGTTGGGAGGGGTGACCATCGAGAGGGAACACGGAGAAAGAGGTGGTTCGACGTAACGTCGTCTGAGGTGGGTACTTACGCCACTGAGGGGACCTCGGGGGCCGCCGCCACCGCGTCTTCGAGTCATGCATTCTATACGAGCGATGGCTCTCATTCTTGTCATCATATCGTCATCGAAGGAATGTTTCTTGTAATTATCCGAATTTTGGTCTGTGACCGATGAATTTCCTCGTTGCGATCTGGAGATCCGGTCGATCTGGTCGTCAGAAAGTGTTTTACGTATTAATTTTGTAGCAGAATATTTAGGCCGATTTGTCCCTTCAAGAACCTTTGCCGCCGCCTTCAGCCGATCCTAAATCCCGATCTTTTAGCTCTGGCTATTAAACCCTTTTGTGGGAGAGCACCTGGTGCCAACAATGTCGCGTCGCATCCCCGACCTTCCCCAGCCGTGCGATCGCAGTCTCGCGGCCTTCTCTTCTCGCGTGGCTCGCTCATATGAGCGCCACTGGCTGTAATGCAGAGTTTATGCACATCTCTCGCAAGTAAGGAAGGAGCCGTAATTTCCCCGGCGGCCAACGCGGTTCTCGGTGGCGTTACCTGTCCTCCCTTCCTTCTTCCACTCACGTAGTTCCCTCCGCACTTCCCTTAAACCTCCTCCAGCCCCCTGCATTGCCTCTTCCGTCCCCCCCTCCTCCCCTTACGTCGCGTTGCTCTCTTCCTTTCTCTCTCGCGCGTGCATACGTATACGCGCACGCATACATGCACATACATACGACGTGGTGTACGTGTACAAGTATGCACGACGCGCGATTCCTCCACGTCGTCCACCATCTACAGAGTACGACGAAGCACTCCGCCACGCTTTAATATTCAGACTATATGCAATAATTTCGCAGCAACCATAACCCCCTCCTTCCTACCCGTGCCCCTGTCCTACCTCTCTCCCGATTTCGCAGCACTCTTGCTTTCTCCGTCTCTCTCTCTCTCTCTCTCTTTCTCTTGCGCGCGCGCGCTTCTTCCATCCTCCTCCTCAAACCACCATCTTCAACTTCGCCGTCTCTATCGTTTATTCCCCCCTTATTCCCCCTCGCCTATCTTCCCTGTTTCTTCCCCCTTCCTATCCTGCCCGACCGTGTTTCTTCCACCGCACGAAGAGACGTGGCACGTACGAACACACCCACACCAAGACTTTGCGAGATTGCTCCACGGTGTGGTGCACTGTACCTCCATCTTCCACCCTGCGACCGCAATCACTCTAAATCGCCGCGCGGGCATTAATATTTGATGGACGAAGTCCTCGGGAATTATTCGGAATGGGAATAATCGCGATCGAGGCATCGAGGCGCGCCGGTATCATTTTTCATCGATGTCTCGTGAGATCAGCATCAGCATACAGCTACGGCTTTAACGTCGTTAAACGTTAAACCCTTTTAGTCTTTACACGCCGCGCTCGGGCGCTTCCACGAATGAATTAACCTTGAATACCGTGCGGTCTACAAACTGAAAAAGGGAGAAAAATGAAAGTCAAACGTTGTCGAGAAGTAAAAAGTTTTAAGCTTCAGTCCCGCAAATCAAGCGTATCGCCTCGGAAGGAAAAATGACGACGACGACGGACGGACGGACGGGCTCTGTTGAACGCGCGCACACCGGATTATTTCCAGCTTTCCAGCCGCCCACGCAGCCAAGAAAATGCGAGCGTCGCACCTGCGTGCGTACACGTGCGTAGACCATTACGCGGAAAGACAATAACCCCGCGGAAGAGTGATAAAGCGTGACGCGTGTGTACGAGCGATATAAAGGCCGAAGGAAGCCGACGCGCCGACGTGGGCGGCGGAGATGGGGAGGAGGGCTTGGAAACATCCCCCGCCCTGAATATATCCACGGGGCACGACGACGTGGTTTTCCGGCGAACAAGCCGGGACAGGAGAAATCGGACGGGGATTATGGGGGGAGAGGGGTGGGAGGAAGAGGAAGAGGGCAGCAGAAAGGTAGAGTTTCGATCTGAACGCGGTGGTAGCTCGCGTGGTTGCAAGCTGACGGTGAGGTAGGTGTTGGCAGGAATATTGGGGTTGTTCCAAGACCCTCCCCGCGCGCGGCGACCACAGCTTGGTCGGGGCGTTTTCTTCCGCTTTCTTACATGTCCCGAAGAATGACGAATAACAAATCTCGAATGACGATATCTCAGGATATCTAAGTGACATATCTAACACACCCTGTGTTTTTTTTTTCGAATTGCTGTAGCAAGTGACTTGAACGTTTACGACAAAGAGATGAATCGAATAAGGGTGGATGTTGTTTTCGGAGACTGTTAAGTTTACTATGAATACACATGAGAGAGAAAAAGAGAGGCCTGCCCCCGACTTATGATTTTGCGTCGCCGCGGGCGCCGATTGGAAAGGCGTGCGGATTGCGAGGGGATTAAATTCGTTACTGGAGAGCTTCGACGCGAATGGCATACGGAAGAGAGAGATTTTTATGCGCGCGGGAGAAAGAACAATTACCAAACGAGACTCATCGATTGTCCTGGGCGCCTGTTCTTTTTATTTTTAAACAATGTTGAGGCGGTCTTCATCGACAAGTCGCGACCGAATCGCGAATTAGGGGCGCGTTTGCATCTTCAAAATTGACGCAGAACGGCGTTACGATTTTGCGATATCTAGAGGCGAAAACAGAGTGTGGGCGAAAAGGGACGGAAAAGAAAGTGAAGAGATGGAGGTGGAGGATGGTGGATGATCGCAGTTAACGGAAATTTGAAATTATAAGATTCGCGCGATTCGAAAGCGAGGGGAGAGAGGCCAAGGCACCGGAGATTCATCGTTTCTCTCCTCCTGCATCCTCTCTCCTCCCAGTTCCTCCGCTTTTTGTGTCTCCGCGCTGCTCCATGCGGCTCCTTGATTCATACAATTTCATGGTCGGCTTGGCGCTCAAGCGCCTATCCCCACCCCTATTCGCATCTTCCGTTCATCCCTCCTCCCCATATCTCGCTTTCCGGCCCTCTGCTTTCCGTTCGCTGTTGCCGCCGCTGCTCCTCTCCGCCTTTCGAACCTTGTCTACTTTACATAAAGATCAGAGCATTAAAAACGCGATGCTACACGAAATCAACCCTCTAGATGTTTCCGCACCCCCTCATCCGGCGTCCTATATCCCTTTTTGCTCGCGAACGTCACTAACCCTCGGCTCTTCGAGATTCTCGAGTGAGCAGGAGCATTCAGCCAATTACCGTCGTTTCGATGTGATACTTAAATTGCTTTTTTCGCCGTTCGCGCAAGAACGAAACATGTCGAGTGCACTCATCACGTTGACGATTATATCCGATATCCGGCGCCGCCGCGGCAAATCCGGTTAAATCCCAAGGCCGTCGTTCTTGGCAGGTTCGCCGAAGAAACTTCTCGGCTGTGTAATCGCAAAAAACTCCTATGGAATAAGGGGCGCGAGCGTCTGGCGAGAGTGCTTATCAATCGCGAGTTATTGGTCTTCTTCATGGAATCCATCTCGTCGGACCGGGTTTTAAGAGGAATATAATAATGAAGTTCGCGTACGAGAGCGAAGGTGTATTCTCGATCCCGGGCGAACACAATGCGCGAGAGTTTTTCCAGTTCTTGCGAGACCCCCGACTTGCGACCGCGCCTTCCCTCGCATTCTCGCCCCGTCCTCGGTTTCGATTCGGTTCGTTTTCTTCTTCTACCTGTGAGACAAGGTGGCCTCTCCTCGCGGCCGGCATTGTGCCGGAGTTAATTACGTGCGGATAAATGCGAAGTCATAGAGGGGCGAGCCACCGGGGCCCTTCTTCTTTTTCAGCGGACGTCTTTTTTAGGGGGCCCTCGCCTCGCGCCGCGCCGCCACCCTCTCCAAAAAGCCGGGGCGATATGGCGCGCGATGTGATGGCACACAATACCAACCGTTTAGGGCCCCGGCGAGGGCCCCCGTATGGCGGCCACGGCCTGAAATTGTTTTCATTGTCCGGACGATTTGTCAGGGTGTGTAAGACGGTAGCGAAACTATTAGCGGCTCATTCTTCTTGGACTCTCGAGATGCGCTGTCTGTAGAATTCCACGGGATCGAGCGACGAGCTCTTTTCTTTCTTCATCCGATACGCTACGCACGCAACGATATCCGCGAGAAATCGCGAATCTGGATTTCCAAGTCGTCCTCGTCGTGCACATCACTTTCTTACGGACGGACCGGCGGACAATATAACGGTGGCGAATATCTGCCAAGTTATTAGAATGGAAATAAAAAACGAGAGGAGTATCTCTCCCCAAAAAAGTACGCGTACAATCAATCAAATCGCTTTTTCGTGGTCTTTATCTCGGCTCGATGCAACAAAAGGGTGTATTCTCGACCGTTTCGAATGAAGCAAGAAAGTTTCCTTAAGTCGGCCTTTCGCCTCGAAGTGCCTTCCCATTCCTCTACCCACTCACCCTTCCACTCCGAGACTCGCCGAGCGAGCGAGCGAGCGGGCGAGAGCGGGCGGCGTTATATCTGGAGCAGTTAAATTGTCATTTGGATATCAAAGGGACGCGACACCCCGCGCGCGGATAAGGGCGCGAGAGGTAATTTGGCTCAGCGAAACGCAAACATTGCTCTCCGTGTGCCCCAAAGTCGTCGAATATAACGGCCCTGACGAACGCACGAATTCACACCCACGTGCCACGAAACAGCCCTCAGCTATTGTTGCTCAAAGCATAATGGAATCTCGGCCCCGCCGTCTCTAGTCCCGGCGATAAAGATGGAGCGGGATAGAACGGGGAAAAGGGAGTACGCGGGACAGAGAGCCCCGTCGATGCCGACTCCTCTCGCACGTCCGCGCGCACGCCGGTTAACCGGGTCTTAATGGCCTCGCAATTGGATTTTACCATTGCTCTTTGCTCAAGGAGGCGCCATTTCACGCTTACCGATCAGATCCTTGTCCTTTCGTTTCACACGCGGCCGCTCTGCGTAATATTCCTCGCCATCCTTCCACTTAATTCTCTAGTTTATGCGATTTTCATTTGTAATCGACAGTTAACACTAAAACTACACTGAGAAAAAAGTACTTGAAAATTTATTTGTGAAATATAAGGCCTATTTCTCTCACAGAAATAGGCTTTATTTAAATACGGCGAAATGAAATTTTATTTCTAGCAAATGAACCATCTAATGAGAAAAATTAGATATATTTCACAGAAATGTATATTCCGTCATCATAGCTAAATTTTTTTATAACCAATAAATATCGAAGAAAGTGTCACAAGTAACATTTATTTCTGAATATTTCGACTTTTTTTTCTCAGTGTACCACCGCTGGTCAAATGACCCTTTTTAAACTTTTGATTAAAATTCTGCATTCAATGTTACCGCTTTTCCTCAATTGACTTCTCGACTTTTCCTTAATATACATATAATCAATTTTTCAATATCTATCTCTCTTCTTCTTTCGTTTCTTCTGATAAACATATTACCTGCATTCAATTGGAAAAAATAAAACTTTTATTTAAAAACCGGTCATTTGACCGGTTCGGTAGAAATAGGTAGGTATATATAAATTGTCGGTAGCTTTAGTGTTAAAGATGATTAAAAATGAAACACGAAAATTTCTTCTCTTTTCGATCGTGATATATCAGTCAGATGCTGTCGCACTCGAATTTTTAATTCGCCAATATAGTTTAATTAATTAATAGGAACGTGATATAAGAAACCGACACAACTGGCAATTATAGAGCATTTATTTTACGATGTTTTGACCATGGGTTTTGGTGCTTCTCAAGTACAAATCAAATAGACTATATGAGAGAAAAATTTATGATATTCATGACTATAATTAAATTGTAAATAATTATGGTTAGGTACACCATTTTTATAGTTATTACTGCTGTAATGTTAGTAATAATAACAAAAAATAGTTACAAATACCATAATTTAACTATAATTATTATAGTTAATTATTATTA
>NJRP01000179.1:319955-349901 GCA_003063835.1 Aphaenogaster floridana
TATATTTTGCATGTTTAAATGAACTATAAAAATATGTTTGAGGCCAAAACGAACTATAAAATATAGTGAGATTATAGTTATTTCAACTATTTTTTCTCTCAGTGCACACTGAAAATGCAAAAAATGGTTCCAATCATTTGAAACCGGGTAGGTACTTGGAAGATTTTAAGATCGCTGGTGATAATCTGAAATAAAAATTAAAAAATTAAAAATGGCGGATCCAATATAGGCTTGCCATTTTGAATTTGGTAATTTTTGGCTTCAGATTCGAAATTAGCGATTCCAAAAACCTACAAATACAAATTTTTATGCAAATCAATCTATTTTTTGCATTTTCGGTCCGAATCCTGTATTGGATTCGCCATTTTGAATTTTTGTTTTCTTATTTTTTATTCGAAATCAGCGATCTAAAAGCTATCGGATATCAAGTTTTAGTGCCTTATTATATAATACATCTGGCCAGTCAGGTCGAACCAAGTTATTAAATTTGTTATCAAGTTTTAGTATATCATGTATAGGCGAAATTTTTTACTATAGTACATTTGATACAAAACAAACATTTTTCAGCCGCTATATTGAGTCAATCGTTGTGAAATTTTTACTTCAGATTCGAAATCAGCGATTCAAAATACTAATAAGAGTAAAGTTGAAAAGAAATCGGAATGAAAGAAATATTTTTCTTTAATTTTCAAAAGGTGTATCTCTGGATACATCGTGCTTCAAACGATTAAACGATCTTTTTTTCAACAAAAGTCTGAAGAACGAATAAAAAAAAATTGATCGCGCGGAAAAGAAAGAGCTTTTCAATATTCAAATTCTTTGTCAACGCAACAGTCTGCGGAATCAGGGGAATAATATTTTTCAGCAACATAGTGATGTTAATTTTAATTAAAGCCTCATCCGCGCGAAAAATACAGGGGCTCCCACGAGATTTTCCGTGGCCGTTTTCACCGTTCTTATTTTCCGGCCTGGCCTTTCGTCAAGATGTCACCGCGGCTAACAAGGAGAGTTAAGCGGAGCAAAACAAAGCATTTTTGTCGGCAGCGAGCGAGCGACCAGGCGAGCGGCTCTGGGACCCTCGCAACGTCCTCGAATTATGCTAAACGCTCTTACCGAACCTCCGGCGTGTCCGCCCCGAAGAGACGTTCGTACCTTACGAACCAATGGGGACGTCGAGGGAAAAAACGAAACGCAAATTCGCGGGAGGCGAGAGCATCGAAGCCCGTCATTCTCAGTACTTTCTGGGGCGTCGCCATAAAACAAGTACATTTTTTCGTAGCTGTCGGCGTCGAGAATTGAACTCGGGTGAAATTTTATTTTTAAATCTGAATGATCGTTAAAGCTAGGGTTGCCATAATAAAATTTTCAAAACTAGGACTCGTCAGCCAAAAACCCCGGACATTTCGCTTGCAATCCCGGACGCATACAAAAATGCGAATAGCTTAGCAAATTGGTTATAGTAAGCAATAAATGAATAATTATTTTACATCTCGTTTTCAATAGTAGGTACTTAGAGTAAAATGAATAAATTAAACATGTTTTTAATTTCAAAGAAGTTTTATTATTAGGTATCTACCTTATATTGTACCTATACCTACGTGCTATATTGCCATTGGTATTTTTTAAATATCAGTAAAATAACAAATAATTATAAAATATATTAAAGAACGAAATCAGCACAAAACTATTGGTTTTTATCAGCACAGAAAAAAAATGCTGTTGCTTCAATTAAACGTCTACGTCACGGCTTGCCACAAATATAAATAGTTCATTCAATTGTATTATGATTGAACCAAATATCTAGATTATTCTTTTAATAATGTAAATATTTGTTCCAATCATAATACAATTGAATGAACTATTTATGTTTGTGGCAGCCCGTGACGTAGACGTTTAATTGAAGCAACAGCATTTTTTTTCAGTGAGTAAATTGAAGTGATTGAATATGATGTGATTAATTAAATCTAAAATGCAAAATATCTAGAAATTTTCTTAAACCCCGGACATTCATAATTACCCCGGACACATTCGAAAAATCCCCCCCGGACGCCCTAAAAAAAGAGGACGGATGGCAACTCTAGTTAAAGCATATCTCGTTAATAATCATGAGACTCTTACGAGCGCTTCTGGACACATTCTCGACGAAATTGTCCGAAACACATCTCGCGCTGTATCCGCGTCGCGGGGGAACGAGAATTTTCAAGAATAATACTTTGACAGGCAGATCGGGGATACGCGAGGTACACAATGGCGCGCAACGCACACGAGGTAAAACACACACTTTGTAACGTCAGGCGGTGAAGGGCGTCAGAATAGCCAGTGTTGTTACCCCGGCGCTGCGTTGCGGCGCACAAGGAGCCCGGGCTTCTCTCGCCCGATGGCCTTAAGTGCCGTATCTAAGTGAGAGGCGAGCAAAAAATCTCAAAGGAGTTAATTTACGCTTCCGCGAAGAGACTAAATGCAAAAACGGAACGGTAGAGCGAGAGAGAGAGAGAGAGAGAGAGAGAGAAAGAGCGAGCGCGCGCGTAACGGGGCGCAGCGATGAGACGGCAGCAGGGGTTCGATTCTTTTGCACGAGCATGAAACCAGTAATCAGAGTGTCCGGACGGGACGAGATGAATCGTCCCGTGTACGCGCGCGTCACGATGAACCCTGGCGCTGAACTTACGAGAGAGGGGGACACCCAACGTGACTTCGGGCGGCGTTCAAGTCCGCGACCGAAGATAAATCCTTCGGTAATTCGACCCCTCGGTGCCTCGGCGGCCCTCGTACACCATCCGCATTTTCGCGCCTCTCTTTCGCGTCCTGAAGCGCGTCCGCGCGACCCGGAGAAAAATTGGGACCGAACGAACATGAAGAGTTGTCTCTTCTGTAATATCGAAGGCCGTTTACCGGCTGGGGCTCCTCGTTATCTACCGATCCGAGTGTAAACGAGCGGAAGGGAATCTTTCGTTTTACGCTATTTCGGTCACGGTCCGAGCGGGAGAAGCGTGCTCTCGTAAGAGGGGATCGTCGTCGAGGACGAGGACGAAGACATCTTCGACGCGCGAGAACGAGCGGGATCGAGCGCGCGGACACGCCGAGAGCGTCTTTGAGGGGCCCTCTCGCGATTGGCTCGGACCCACGGACGCATAATTACACCCTTGCGCGTCGTGAGGGCGAGCGAGAGGGCGAGAGAAGGAGAGAGATGGCGAGAGGAGACGGAGAGCACGGCTCCGTCCATGCTCAACACTTCCCAACATGCTGCGCGAGCAGACACGAGGAATTTCGTAGTTTGATTTACAGCTGGCCGGATCCCGCCGTCGTCCATCGAGGAGTCCGTTTTGATTGCGCTTCCCTCTAATGGAGGGTAAACGCTAGGACGTTCATGAATTTGTATTAGAGAATTGGTTCCGAGAGCTGATTCTGGCCCGGGAACGATCCTCTTATGCCCGACGTAGTTTCGCCGAAACTTGGTGCGCTGGAAACCGCGGAGACCTTGACGGAAACCGTTAAAGAGTCGAGGGGAGAAGCACTTTTCGACGGCGTCAATTCGGTACCTGAGTGTTTCGGGTAATTATTCGCCGCATCATCGGCACGTCTATTTTTTACAGACGGTTTTCGCGAGCGTCCGCTCGTATCTTGATTACCTCGAGGTTGTTGCAGCTCGTGATTCGATAATTGAAAAGTCATAGAGAGGGAGGTGGAAGGAAACAATAGTTTTTCTCATTTAAAGAGTGCTGCATTTGAATACCGAACGATGATCTATCCGTCAGAGAAAGGGAAGAGTTGTAATAAATGACAGATATCAAATAATAATAAATAATAAAGTTTTATTTGATCTTTAATAAAAATTTTATTGAAACTCTTACAAAAGATTATTATTATTATTATTACTAGATTATTATTATTATTATTATTAAAAGAAATTTCTCAGTTTCTAATCTACATCGTTTATGAATTGCATTTGGACTTTTTGTACAAAAATACCGCAGAGATACATCTGACAAGAATATTTTGGACAAGACTCCAAGAAGGATTAATTTTCTGGAACGAGGACCGCATCGGAAACACATAAGATGCTCTCCCGGGACCGCCGTATCGCTAATCTGTTTAAATAACGAAACATCCCTCCCCTAGGGGGGTGTTCACGGGCAGAAGGGACCTGCCGAGACGAGGAGACGGCGGCGGGACGAGAGAGGCGGGTAAACGAAAATCAATGCATCCGACACCGAGCGAGGAACGTCGTTTCGCCTACCTAATGAAACGTACAACGTACTCGAGACTCAAGTTTCTCCGCTTTGGATATATTCCTCCCCCGAGGAACTTTCCTCACGATCTTTACTCACTCCGATTCCTTGTCGAGTCAACGAGGAACTTTGATATGAAATATTCGTTTCCCGGACAAAGTCACTTTCCTGATGGAAACAGAAAAAAAATCTGAAATGGAAAAATTTTTCATCTGTCATGATTTTATCGTGTAAAGGCGATCGTGTCGCATCTAAATGATGCGGTGGTGTCACTTTGCCGCCTCGTGGCACACGGGGCAACTCCGCGATGAAATAAATTCCTTCGTCCCGCTCTTTCATACGGCAGGGTGCGGTACTCCGGGTTGCAAGAGCGTGCAGAAACGGCACACACATGCGCGTACACGGCAAAAACGAGTCTTACGCTAGAAGAACGCTCGCTAAACTAACTCGCTTGGAATGCGGCACGAGGGCGGGATGGCAATGCAAATTTATTCAAAACTCGAAAGAGCCCTCGGCTCGATCCACATCCCCCACCTATCGTACGCGTCCCTCCGATTCCAGCCTTTCTCTCCCTCGGTCGCCACTCTTTCCCGCCGTCTTTGCCCTTCCGGGGAGAAGACGCCCGCGGTTACCGGGACGCCCGGTTCACCACGAAAAACGGCCAATTATACGGCAGAAAATTTGGGGCTCCGACGATTCGTTCCGTTTCGATCGTTAAGATCTCATTGCCGAAGACGCGCGATAGCGAACCAAGAGGATCGAATGAGAACGCGAGGCGCTACGGTGCGGCGAATTCACGCTGTGAAATATCAAAGGGCGGAAGGACGCACGAGGAAATGCAAAGCGCATTGACGACGACATTATCTTCAGACGCGACCGCGGCTTTCATCGTACGCCCGCCGATGTAACGCAGGATCATTGCACACGTAGACCTTATATGTAGATATGGACTGGCAATACAAGCAAGATTGCGTCCGTACTTCTCTCTCTAAAGAGTCCGGAAGTACGTTTCGCGCATGCTTGACATATATTATATTCACGCGCTATATGTTTAATCGACATGCGCAATGTACATTTCCGGACACTTTGAGAAAGAGAACTACTAAGAAGAAAAGAGAGAAAAAGTATGTTCCTCTCTCCAACCTCTTCCGGACACTGTTTCCTATGCAGAAACTATCGCAAGTAGAACACAAAAGTCATGATGACGTCAAAATGATGCTAAAATGACGCCTTTGACATCATTTGGAGGTCATTCAGACGTCATCATGACTTCAAAATGACGTCAAAGGCGTCGTTTTAGCATCATTTTGACGTCATCATGACTTTCTGTTCTACTTGGGATAGCAATTGCCAGTCCATATCTTTAAGGTCTATAGTCGCACAGAACCGCGCGCGCAGTCTGAGAAAAATGAGACAGGAGCGGAAGGTCTCGGTCTACATGTAGACTGCCCGCGCACTGGAAGTGAGTTTCTCACGGAAGAGATTTTTCCGTCTGCCCCCGATTAAGCGTCGACCACATCCGGCGGTCGTTACGAGCCGAGGTGTACCGCCGCTTTGCCGCACACTTACCGATCGCGCCGCATTCTTGCGTGTACCCGGGTACGAAACACGACCCGGCCCGATGGAGAAGAAGAAGAGGCGCAAGAAGAGGCGCCCGCCTTGTCAAGGTCTCCCGGGCGCCACCGATGGAAAAAACGGCGTATGCGGCGCGATCGGTGATCCGGTCGCCGATCGAAGGAGACGACGACAGGCGAGCGCGGCGTGCCATCTCCTCTCTCCCGCTCCCGTCATCGTACATCACGTAATAAACGATCGACAGTCGTTTAGCGTCTCTTACACGCGCATAACTCGCGCACACATGAAAAAGGGGGGAAAAAGGGAAAGGAAGAAAAAAAGAAGGAGAAACTCGCCCGCGTTCCTCTCGCCACTCGTTAATTCCCGCAGCCCATTTTCTACCAATCATATCGCACCCGCGCGATATCCGTTCTTCTCTCTCACAAGCCGCGTGCGTGAAAAGGTAATGCATCTAATTACCGCGGGAAGGCACCCGCGTACGTCGCAGCGGATAAATTGTAACGCCCGTTTTTCATTAGTATTCCCTAATTATTTTCTCAGTCCGACGCGCATATATCGCGCGTCCGCCTGGCTGCCGTGCGAATGCAACGTGGACCGAAAACCCGCCGAATCGTAGAATATGCAAAGCTCGCACGAACCGAAGTTCCCCCACCGTGCAATTTCCACTCGTGAGGTAAGGAGCTTTAATCGTCGTTCTGATTAACGTAGGTCACGACAGCCGCAACGAACAGGCGTGTGGGAAGGGGGGAGGGGGGGGGCGAAGGGAGCCTGGATCGTTGCTTCCTTTCGTCTCCTCGGTAATTGAAATGCTCGGTTCATTCACACCATTAACGCACAACGAGCATTACACTACAATTAAGACGTCGGACAAGTCTCACGATCCGCCACGATGGCTTTGTGGGCTAGATTAAATCGGCATGCTACATTTACCTCGCGCGCGCATTTACGTTTCCCCCCGATGCCTAATTATTTTTCCTCCTTTTTTTCAGAAATTAATTCCATTTATCGCGCGGGATATTCAGAATAGGCGCATAGATAATAACACACATTTGCGCGAGACGGCCCGATTTTCATACGATTCGGTGTGCGCGCCTATTACTTTTCTGTTCCCAACTGAATTTAACGCCACTAGCTCTCTCTCCCCCCTCTCTCACTCTCTCTCTGTCTATCTCTCTCTTTCTCTCTCTCGACGAGGAGGAAGGTTAGTACGACTCGTCAGTATTCAATTTATTAGCATGTGCGCGCATCGTAGAAGACGTCGGCCGGAATACGCATCGAGGCTACTGCTTCTCTCCCCCATGCTTCCGTGAGGCTTCGTGACGCCATGCGAGAGCACTCGTCTCTCGATCCAGCTATATCTCGTAGGCAAATAGTTATTTTAGGAAAATAGCTTTTAGACTGGAATCGTTTATAGGATTAATTGTAATGATTGTAACGCTTCATATATTGGACAAACGAAAAAACATTTACAAACACGCATAAAAGAACACCAGTGTGATATTAAAAAGAATGATAATAATCACTCCGTTGTAAGTAAGCACCGCGTATCTTGTAGACACAACTTCAAATGGTCTAATGTGGACATACACGGAGAAAATTTTATATTAAAAATTACTATGTATGGCAGTAGCTGTGGACTATTGCTGGAATTATAAAAATTTTTACTATGTTTTTCATTGTTTTACATAGTAAAAATCTTTACAATTCCAGCAATAGTCCACGGCTACTGCCATACATAGTAATTTTTAATATAAAATTTTTTCCGTGTACTACATAAAGAAAAGAATATTAGAAAACGTGAAATAGATTTTCTTTATAAAAAGACAGACTAACTCCATAAATTTACAGAAAGACACGGAAAATTTGAATCAAATATATGATAGTGTTATTTCTAATTTATAATTTTATCATGTTTATAACTTTAACCACTGTAGGGGAAGGCGGGGCATAATAGGACCACGGGGTATAATGGGATATGGTCGATATCTCTTTACAGAGATGTTGCCATGTAATGAAATGTATGGAAGTTATTACTCTTAGATGTCCCTACCCGCGTGCTGTTATCAGTTTCCATATTATTTTTAGCTGAAAGATGCTAGAAATTATTTAATGCGTTCGCTATGTTCTCCGCGACTGAGTTACAGTTTCTTTAAGACATTTACATATGGTAATCAAAGATAAAATTCTATTCTTTATTACCGTAAGTATATTTACGTTATTAAATGATCTTTTCTTGTCAATTTAGTAAAGTGTCTGTGCAAATATCGATTATCTGTGATGATTTATATTACTTAAAGTAAACTTATACATCAGGGCATAACGGGACAAATGTTTTATTTTTCCTTTTCATATGATATATCAGTAGGTATATATGTTATGTTGTGCAATATATTGTATCAAAAATTATTACACATTTTGATTTTCATTTATCTATATTGTAATAATATTTATTTATATTTTAATGAAAAAAATGTCGGTATACTATAATAAGAAAAGTGTAATAATTATTATTAGTTGAAAGTGTAATAATACATTTTTACATATATTGCGTGTTGTAAAAAATCATTTCTAAGAAGTTTTTGACATTAATATTTGAGAAATAAACAAATTTCATAAGGTATCCCATTATGCCCCGCATAAAATCCATACTAAGGTTAACTCACGTTTTCGAAAAACAATAATTTCATTCTTTCAAACTATTCTTTTGTAGTAAAACTTGTATTTTCCTTATAGTGGATATTTCAAAGAATATTTTAGTGCCAAACAAAGTTTATTTATTTCTTTTTAATACGTTGTAAACTTGTATAAACCTTAGCGTTCCCGTTATGCCCCGGGTTCCCCTACATCTTTAATTTATCAGTTGTTCGTCTGCTCTCGACCGATCGACATCTCTTGGCGCAGTGCTCCAATATCATAGTTCATACTTTATTCCATATTTTAATCAAGTTTAACTAATACGTTTTAAACACACCCTTACAACACCAAATCTCTCATCAAGTATTCTGTTATATCATCACTTATATTAAACATGTAATTATTCTATCAATTTATATTTAATATCGTCTTGACATTTTTTAACGAGAATTGTTTTTGCAGTTTTTGACTCATGATCTTTTCATCAAAAAACTTCATTGTTGAAACATGTTATCGTAAGAAAGATGTTTATATGACTGCGCATAGCTACTGTATATTGCAATTCTTTTATTCTTATGTATTTATTTTGTGAAATCGATTGATTGTTAATTCACGCTCCTGTCACGAATTTGTTGTAGCTAATTTTACTTGAGAAGGACTCAATCCCTCGGGTCGAAACGTCGTAATAAAGCGTTAATCTATCACTAGCCAGTGTCGATACTAATAAAGAATTTTCTGTTAAAATAGCTTTTGACTAGACAAATGCTATCTGCCCGGTCAAATGGCTTTCGCCCGTTTATTTTTGTGTTCAAATGCTATTTTCCTAATCAAATACTATTTTCCTAGGCAAATGCTATTTGACTGAACCGCTGCCGCGCTGTTAGGCAAATGGTATTCAGCGAAGCATGTTCAAGAACAACAATAAACACTTTACTAGCGACTGGATTAATTAGGCTTGTATATTATTTTATCCCTATAAGCTCACATTGATAATAACATCTATAGCGTGTGTTTCTTAAAACTTGCAATTTTTTTGATTGGTTTTCAGTATATTTCAATTAATTATCTGGCTGTAGTACACTTCTCTAACAATAAGTATGGAAATGTTAAGTATAAAATATTGGCCTCGGCAATTGAACAGAAGTCGAGCTTTAGAAGTTTTGGAATAATAATGAAGAAAGGTCAATATGACGAACAATTATAGAAAAAAAAACAATCCTTTATTTAATTTTAATTAATAGAGACATTTTGACTTCACTTAGTCGTCTTCAGTCTAGTAATTATAACCTGATTATTTTACGTTGTTAAGTTTCAGTCACGGAAAAAATTAAAAAAAGATTAATAGTCAGACCACACATTATGATGTTTCAATGTATGTTACAATCGTCGGTATAAGTGTCCCACATTATCGGTCCAATATTGAGCATGTCGAAACACAGAGTATTCATAGATTCTTCAACCCTTCCTCATTTGAAGGCGAAAAGAATGGAGTCCATTTTGTAAAATTTTCTTTAACCTATCAAAGATGTCAAGTATATTTTTAGTCCGATGATATCAATCAAATAATACTTCAAAAGAATGTTAAAATTACCATCAATGTTATATGTTAATTTGATACTAATAAGAAATCAATATTGGAACGTAACAAAAACGAAAAATTAAGACTTACTAACAATAAGTTATATGTGCGAACATGTGTCTGTGCCAATCAATTATACAACTTGACGATACAATTGCTTGTGAACGAATAAATCAAAACATCAAAGATGTATATATAAATATAAAAGTATCTCATAAAACGAACTGAAATAAAAATGTCACCTTAATATCTATTTGAAATCATCTCAAGTAAACTAACATAAGAAGCGTCAAGACATTCTGTATCCTTTTGTAGATTAATCCCATTTTTTGTTCTTTAATATGAAACATTTCAGAAACTATTTTTTTATTGTAATTTAATTCTGAATTGATTTAGAAGTTTTGCTTCCTAGTGATAAGACACACTTTTTAATTTTTAGAAAATACGTAATTGGTTTGGGTTAGGCGGAACCCAATGCGTCCACGCATACACTTTCCTATCTGCCAATTGTGTGGCTATTCACACAACAATTGGTTTGGGTTAAGTTATTTTTTTTTAAGTGGAGTCCCCCTGTAGGAGGGGGGCGGAACCCACTATATGTCCACGCATACACTTTCCTACCCACTAATTGTCTGGCTACCTATCCAACAGTTGGTTTGGGTTTCGATTGGAAAGTTGAAAACCCATGTGGAATTTCCACGCGAAGCGAGATTCCACGTGGGTTTAGCGAGGTCCACGCCACACCGCCCCGTGCTGCAGTGCAAAACAAGGTCCAAACTTGTACAATTCCACATAGATTTTCAACTTATCACATGAAGAGAGTTTCCACATAAGTTTTCAAAACCCCTAAAACTTGGCTTCTGTTCAATTGCCGGGGCCAATATTTTATATTTAGCATTTCCACACTTAAGGAAGTGTGTTACAAAAATTTCAGCTTGCTAGCTCATAGGGGCCCTTCGGAATTATATCCAATTATCTTATTAATTCTATAATAGATCATTTATATTTCAGAAATTTTAACTCGAGAGTACCTATATATAGTTACGTCATAGTTACGTCACGTTTGTTCAAGTAGTATAATTTTGGGAATCTTAGTCAAAAAAGGTTCAGAGTAAGAAAAGTTTAGTTTTCAACAATTTGCGATCAAAAAAATATTTTTATAAAATATTTTATAAAATAAAATTTATTTCCATTTTCCTAAAAAGCGTTCAGGCAAATGCTATTTGCCTAGGAAAACAGCATTAGAACACAAATAAACGGCGAAAGCCATTTGACCAAGCAGATAGCATTTGTCTAATCAAAAGCTATTTTCCTAAAATAACTATTTGCCTACGACAGAATTTTGAAAAAAAAGAGTAAACTTGTCGCGACCGGTAAGATCCAGAAAACCAATCAAGAGCGTTGAACGGGTTAATACGCGTCGTTAGATGTCGGTATTTCTATCTAAAAATCGCGATAAAAATTTTTGGGAGTAATAACAGCCAGGCGTTGCGCGATCAAACGGACATGCCGCGCATACCAGTTCGTCGTCGCACGCGGAAGCGAGTTAAATACGTCGGATCGCCGATCGGCCCGCCACAAGAACCGAGCTGTGCAACAACGCGAGGCGTTGGCTGATGATCGAGGATGTCGTTCGATGATCGCGGCAGCGGTCATCCCTCCGTGTGCGCGCGCGTCGGATCGGGCGAGCCCGCGCGGGGGGTAGGAGAGGAGGGGGAGCCCAGGTGATCTACGAGAGAGTTATACGGTAATGGAATAACCACAGGGACGACGAGTAATTGTAAGAATTAACTAATAACACGGCAGCGAAGTAGGGTCGTGCGAACCCGGCATCCCCGGGGCCCCGTAACCTGTCATTCCTCGATCCCTCCTTCGCCATCTAGAGGGATCTATCAATTACTTCGCCTAAGTGGAGATCCTAGATCAGACAATAGAATTGGGGCCCCGTCGACGGATCCACCGCGGCGCCCACAACCGTAGATCGGTTCACTGGGTCCGCCGGACCCCCGCGTCCGGATTTGCATGTGCAATTAAAGCCGAGCGACTTGATCCCCGCGTCGGATCGTTGCCGCGCCGCGCCGCAGCGCGAGTCCTGCCATCCGCGAAATTACAAGCAAGCTCAAACCTTGGACGTTTCACTTGGATCGCGCCGGTAGCGTGAGAAGCCGGGAGAGCGCGGGGAATCTTTTCGAAATTGTTCTCACGTCCATGAAATGTAACAACGATGAATGATCGATCGTTGGAGAGAAATTCAGTTATTCTTACTTCCTGACATACTCTCCCTGCTTTTAATTTCAATTCGATTCGTCCTTCGATGTTATCCACCCACCGTTAACGTAACGTTATATCGTGTTTTTCCGACAAGCGCTCTCTCTCTCTCTCTCTCTCTCTCTCTCTCACCTTTTTTTTTAATTAGCGACATCGGATGCGCGAGAACGCGCCTTTTACTCAAATACGACGAGTACGCGAGTCGCATGCGTGGAACAAAAAGTAGTGGCAGGAACGCTTGCAGTACGCGGGCACGGTACAAAGCCAAAAAGTGACTTACCGGCGGAACGTTGAAATTCCATTCGCGTGGCCGCGCTATCGCTGCGGGCTTTTCGCGCTCCAACGTTTTTAAGCCGACAATTCGCCCTCTGCCGCGCGCGCGCGCGCTGCCATACGACGTGTCATTTAATTTCCGCAATAACGCTTTTGTTACCGATTAAAAACAGAAAGAGGCACGAGGTACGATGAGAAAGAGACCGTCGGCGCCGTGTGGAGAGCGCGGTACGAGGCGGACGCGGGAGGGAGAGAGTGAGAAAGATCGGGGGTGGGCGGCTCGAAATGGGGTGGGACGGCAGCGGGGGAGACACGAGAGACGGAGAGGAAAAAACGAACGAGCGCGAGCATTGTTTCGCGCTCGCGCGTCCATCCACCACCGGCGCGGCGCGGCGGGGCCCGGTCCGTCGCGGCTAAATGCCGTGAAATTGTCATCCTACAGTCACAAAGGGAATTCACTCTCGCAACCGGTGAAATATAAACGCGTTTTTCCAGCCGGCCGTTTTTCCACTCCGATTGTTTTTTGGGCCGGATTATTGTTTTCCGTCCCTCTGCGCCGTGCCGCGCCGCGCCGCGCCGCGCCGCGCAACCTTGCCAACTATTATTTCCACTAACAACGACGATCGCTCGTTATTATTAGTGCGGATGCGGGGAGGAGGGTGCAACGGGGGCGAGCGGACTAGTTTTATTTGAACCTCTCGGTGGCGAAACGAAACAGGGAGAACTCTATGCGAAAGTACGTCTACGATTTACGATCGAACGAAAGATCGATTTTGCCGGGTTGCGGAATAATTTTTTATTTTATAGTAAAAATGAAGAACGCAACGAGGGGCCGTGGGACGAGAGAGAGAGAGCAGGGGGCGGGAAGGGGGGGAAGGGGATGAACGAGCGTTCCCGGCACGGCAATTTCGGTCGCGCGGTGAGATCGATCGCGACGACGTGCAGATAATTCTTTTCTAGACCGCCTGTGGAAAAATTCGCGGCCACGGAACGTGCCGTTCCCGAAGCGAATTAAAAGATTATCCGTGTGGCTGCGGGCGAACGGGCGAGCGGGCGAGTGGTGCGGGCGCTTGAAATTGCTCCTTCATTTCTGGAGCAATGCACGCGAACCTTTCAATCTCGATTCGAGTCAAGAGAGGGAGAGAGAGAGAAGGAGAAAGAGAAAGAGAGAGAGAGAGAGAGAGAGAGCTCACGATCGATTAGGGAATTTCGAAGCCCGAGACGACGTGTCCCTCGGGTCCGCTTAACCCCCTACTCGTCGACCCTCCTCTCCCCGTATCCGTCGTCCTCTGCACCCGCTGCCCTCCTATTTCCCCCGACTCGGAAATTCAACCGTGCGTGATCCGATGGAGTCTCTCTCCTCGTCCTACGTCCTTCGCTCCCCGTCGTTGATGTAATATTGGAAAATAATGCACTGCCGTATACGAGCCGCACGGCCCAGGCGCGGCTGGAGAGGAATCGGTACCCTCGGCCGATCGAATTTCTCACCTTGCGAAGGATAATCGGACAAACGAGAACGAAAGGAATCCACGCGATATAACGTGACGCGCTTTACAAGAAATTAAAATTGAAAATGAGAAGAGATCGCAAACTCAAGGTGAAGAGGGAAGGACGCAGAAAGCGGAAATGGCCTTTCCCGCGTTTCCACTGAATTTCTCCCGCGTAAAGGTATTCGTTTTCAACGAATGGGTGGAGACGACCGGTACACACGAAGATACGCGTTAAGACGATATCTCGGCGTGTATACGCACGGACGATGAAAACCCAAGGGCAATTAAAGGAGGAGCTTAACAAGCCGGAATCACTATCGTTTCCTCTGCATCTATCCGCACTGGAAGGATCCAACGCGTAATAAGGTACGCTAGTACATACACTCAACGTTCGCCACCGCGCACTTAAAGTGCATACTTAGGCGGCGTAATACGTGTATACGATATTGCCGTCAATTAGGTCGTTTCTTTCGGGCCGGCCGAGTCTCTCTCTCTCTCTCTCTCTCTTTCTGTCCCTCTTCGGTTTGTGAAACAACGACGCCTATTTAAATGCGAGAAACAATGGTCTTCCTGCGGATGTCGAAGCCGTCGATTTCTACTACATGAGCCTGTATGGACATCGTAATTTCGCGAAAATACCTACCTATGTCAAAATACCTGAACCGATTAATCGAGCTGTTTAATTAAAACAAATATGGTTAAATCGTGCGCGTTGGCAAGACACTGTTTCTCCGAGAGAATTTTCCAGGACGTTCCTTCTCTCGAACTGTGTAACAGCAAGCAAGTGATACAGACGTTGCGATGCGTCCTCGATATCGCGGGCGCGCATCGGAGCGTGATATGCAAAGTGGCCGAAGAGAACGGGGAAAAAAAGATGAAGAAATCGCGGCTGGATCTCGTTTGTCCATCGGGATTCTCGCATGGTTGCGAAGCTAGTCAACGCGAATCCGACAATCCCAATTTCCTGCCATAGTAATCAAATCCCGCGGATAGGTGAGCGAACGAACTTTCTCTCTCACTCCCTCGGCACATTCAGCTGGCAGCTAGTTACCTGCCGAGTAGTTATCTCGCATCTTTCCCACTGGCATCGTTAGCGCCTCCTCTTCTCCCGTTGGCATCGAAGACGAGGTGAAGCCGGTCGTAACCCGTGGACACGTAAAAGTTTTGTTAGACAGCGCGTTCCGTCGTAATATACGTTTGTTTACAAGCCGGAGATACGAGACGCCGCGCCGTGCCATCGCATAACTGTCTTGGCGCGATTGGACCTTTTACTGCTGGCGTATGATTTAAAGCGGAATTATCATTAATAATACCGTCGATGATTGAAGAAGACGAGTGAGAGACTCTCTCGAGTTGCGAATTAATATTTTTAGATTTTCCCCGGCGGTTATTCTGGCGGTATCTGTTTAATCATATTAACAATAAATTATTGAATTTTATCATTTACGATATTGTTAATAGGTGGACAATAGATTTTAAATAATTTATTAATTAAAGGCAACACGAAGATCATGATACATTGGCGATATTCGACGTGGTCGTCGACACCTTCTGTTGTCCGTAGACACGAAATTCCCGCAAGTGCGTTTGTGTGGTAGAGCCACGGGGCAAGAACGAGACGAGACAAGAAAAGAGTAGAAGGATAAAGGAGCAACGCACTACGGCCGAGTCGAGGGTGAAGGAGAGCAGAAACGATTGAGTAGGCGCTGGGCAGCTGTCGAAAGATTAAGATAACCCTGAAGTTAAGTGAACACGGGGTGTGCCCGGGCTGTGGATTTAAGGTGATTAAAGGCACCTGATATCGAGAATTATTATACCATATATTTCGTAGTGGCGAAGCCATATTCTGACGGCTGCATAAATTTCGCGTCGAAGCCAATAGTTAAAGGGGGCCAAGAGACTCAATGGTCTCGGTCGCCATACTGAAAAGTCTCGAAGCGTCGGGAGCGTAGTCGAGAGACCGGTCCCGAAGAAAATCGTCTAAAAATTGTGCATCGCCAAGTCGTGCATCGACCGGCATCGTTCGCGTCACCCAAGTAACTTTTCCCGAGAAATCCCGATAACGAGGAAAAACGAACGACCGATCTCTTCCGGAAGATTTTCCTAAGACCCTGAAAGAGGTTTAGAAGAATCGATCGTTAATTGGGGTAAGATCGCATCGTTGCACCGTAGGCTTTTGTCACGAGTCTCGAGTGGTCGTGTGCAGGCATATACGGGGAGAGAACAACGGGGTGACTCCCGACCCCGTGGCGAGCAAGGAGCGTGACTCCGCGAGAGGTAGGAATTGGTGAACCCGTCCCCACCCGATCAGATGATCCCGGACGACTTCGTGACTCCGTATTTGCTCAGCCATTTCAGGCGGATAGTGAGCCCGACTATCCGCCCCGTCGATCGGCGTATCCCTTTACCAGGATACATAATTATATTATAATAAACTGTAACGATACACGAGCCCCGGCTATCCTTGCTGCCCTCCTGGCTCGCCCCCCGGCTTCGCTGTTTCTACGAGCTCGCCTCGTTCTCATCGGGGTCGCCTACGACCGACCGCGGGCATCCTCCTAGCTTTTTCTCGACGTGAGCCTCCGAGAAATCCTCAACGCGGCCACTGCCGTTGGAAGTGAGTGAGACGACGACCGGGCGGAGGAAGAGAGAAACGCTAATTCCTCGTGGAGGTATTCTCCCGAGAGAGGGACCTCCGTGTCAGAGGGTCGAGTTTATCACTGTCATCTCTTGACGCCGCGGCTCTGCCGTCTTAATAGGTTTAATGCCCGTCGTTCGCTCAGGCCCGGGGTCTGACTCTCGATAGCTGTAACCACTGACACGTACGCGTACACCGATCGCCCCCGGCAACCCGCGCGCGCGTGATTTTTTAGTCTCTCGGCTTCCGGGAGTATCGTCATTTAATCGACATCGTGATCGCGAGAATGGATTACTGTGAAAAAGCGCGCGTTTCGTCTCGGAATGATCTTTCCTTTTTCAATTTTCCGTATTAAAAAAACGCGATTAAAGAGAGTTTTCTTCGCAGATTGCAAGCTTTCGAGGGAAGCTGCTTTCTCTCTTCGAGGCTAAAATTTCCTCGCGCTCCGAGGAATCGCGAGTGCCCCCTTCGCCATCCGATGCGCTACGTTGTTGGTTAAATCAAGGCGCTGCGCCTGGGTGTGCGCCTTATCTCTCACGATGTTTACTCGGAGAGAAGCTACGCTCTACGAGCACTGCAAATATCGCAGAATGCGGACATTGTCGAGGCACGTATATTGGTACAGGTAAAGGAGAGGAGAAGCTCGGAGGCCTCCGGGTCGAGAGACGGATGGATCTTCATCTCCCTCCTCTTCTTCTTCTTCATCCTCTTATTTTTCTCACATTATTGTTCGCTCTGGCTGCGAGAAACAACAATATCGATCGATATGTTTCCCTAAGCGGGAGCGACTCGAGGAAACAATGCTATATTTGGCACTCTCTCTCTCTCTCTCAACATTTTTTGTGCTCGAGAGAAAAAGAGTTAATCAAATGGAAACTGGAATCGAATTAAAAGCGGTTAGATCTTAAGCAGGAGAGAATCGCAATGTCGTATGACGTCCGAGGTATTAAATAGCGAAGAGGCGCCTCGTGAACGAAGGCATTGGAGAGCGTGTCGGCACGATCGCACGGAAACGAATAAAAAGGAAGGTAATGAGGCAGCGAGGGTCGGGAGTCGTTGACAAAACGGATTACCCTAAGACGTCGAGCGGTGGCGTAGGTAGGCGGAGGTGTCGCGACGCGACGCGCCTCGCCTCGCCGGGGTCGGAGCGACGAAGAATGAAACGGCCCGAGATCCGAGACGCTGTCTAAACAACCCTTTTCCTTAATCATTTAAGTGATTCGGTAAGCACTCGTCTCCGCTCGTCGAATCGTCGGTAACTCTTGCGTAAACTCAACCCTTTCTTACGGGAAAGTCCCCTCTTTATCCCCCCCCCCGCTCTCACCGCCGCCGTCCGTTCCTCCGTCCGATAATGATAATACCTCCTCGCTCGACTGGAAAGGGAAATAATGCCTCGCCTTGATCGTACCCCCATTCTAACGCTCGCCAGCTCGGAAAAAACTCCACCGCCGCTGCGCAGAGTCGCATGAATAATAACTAAAAGCAAAGAGTTTACAAAGACAGTGGATTTCTAACAATAAGACAAGTCTCTTGCGTATCTATACATCTTCTCTCAAATAACTGCCTTTAGAAATTTAAAAAAGAATTTCCTCGACTCAGCAGCACTATCTAAAATCTAAGCAATATCATCGAATTAACAAAATCGAGATAACAGTTCTCTATATCCAACGTCCTTCTGTCATAGCGTTTCCCATAGCGATCGTATCTCGTTATCGGGTAGATCGAACGCGATTCGTTTTTTAGATAGATTTTACATTCGAATTGGCACGTCGGTGGGCGAAAGTTCACGAGGCGGCAGAAGTCGAAGCGACGGGCCGACGTCGAGTTCGATTAATTTTCCGGTCATTATTTTTTACGACTCCTTATCGCCAGCTCAGCTCCCTGTGCCGCGTCCTTCCCCCCCTTCTCCTCCCCGGTGTCGTGAGCCCACTACGTTCTAACGTAAGGATTCAGCCGCCCCCAGGACAGAGACCACTGGATCCGCTTTATTCGCGCCACGATTATCGAACCAGCGGCGTCGTAGAGACGTTGGATCACGCTTATTCCGCTTTACATAAACGTCTCCGCGGATCGTGATGGCCTCTAAAGATGTTCTCGAGATAAGCCGTGATCGCATTAGAATTACGACGCACGGAGGAACGGGAAAAAGAAATGAGAGACCGTCCGTAGCGCGCAGAATGAGAGATCGTCATTCCGCTCACGGTGCAGGGGGAATACGTCGCATATTAACGTCTCCTTCGGAGCTGTAGAAATTGCCGGAGTACGGTGGGGCAGCGATATTAAGTTGGCACGCAGTAATTATCGGGCGATAGAGGATCGCGATAAGCCGGCGAAAAATTCAATATTTCCGTACGATATATCGACGTTATTTACGCGATGTCTCTCGCGTTAAGCCGTTATTACGATAATGGCTAATTACGCGTATACGAATACTAATTTCGCCTCAATAACTGAGCCATGTGTGTACGGTCGCCGATACGTATTCCATTTACCACGGCAGAAGTAAAATAATGCTTAAGGAAGCTGTCACGTCGATCCGATACGATAATGGCAAATTCAGATGAGTAAATCCACGAATGGCGCGGCTCATCGAACTCTGGATGATTCCTCGCGGACGTCGTCTCCGTTGGTTCCGTCTGATGGTCTCTTCTCCGGTCGTGTTCTACTCCGGGTACAGGGAGGAGCCCCGGAGTCGGTCTGGGCGGAGCTTCGGAACCGCAAAACACCGGTCGACTCCACTTCGCGGCACTCCGGCTACTATTAATTATTTATGCTGCGAGTGCTGCGCCGCTACCAACCCCCGTCGTCGTAGCTGCACACGTGTGTTGCACCACGAAGCGAGCGAAGGGGGCCCGGTCCGCCGCGGCGCCGGGTATCGGCATTATAGCCCGGGCACCGCGAGCCGGGGACCGGGCGAACCGGGCCAATCCTATCGAGAGCCGCAATCGATTCGCCCGGAATAATAATCATGATTGGATTCCCCGGGGTTTTGGGGGCAGGACTTTCCGGTCCCCCTGAGCGCGCGCGTCGGGCCCCGAGATCGTCGTATTAAAAGTGCAAGGCTGCGCACTCGGACCATCTTTGCGTTCGCCGACCATCGAATCCGATCAATGGTACCAACGATCGGCGAAGAGAAACCGATGATTAATGAATTAAGCAAAAGGTACACGCACATCAAGATCGAACTTGAGGAATAAGGAGAAGTATGAACTTCCGATTATCGTATTCCATTATCAAATAAAGTTACGTTTAAGATATAATTACTACCTGCCGATCGTGCTTCATTGTAGAAATCACTTCGAGTATTCGCGCGATTCGGAGAAATCGTACTCGACGATGAGGGTGTTTTTCCTCGTTACACGCGAAGACCGAACGACGCGATCATCCGTTGGGGTGCGATCGCTCGGCGCGATCTGTTTTCGAAATTTTTGGCGGCCGAGTGTCTGTCTCGCAGGGGATCGAACGCGGGGGAGAAAGAGAAGAGAGGTGAAGGAAGAGGAAGAGACCGCGAAGAGGTAAAAAGAGTGGGAGGAAACGATAGTAGAGAAGATGAGACGGACCGGGTGAAGACGATGATGGAAAGAAGAGACGGGGGTGAGAGGAGGGGCGAGGGGGCAAAAGGAAATAAAAGATGCGTCCGGCGAGGAGCATTTTTCTTTGGACCGTGGTGGAGCAGCCACCGTGTGATTACCCAGGACGAGGAGGCATATATGAGTAATTTGTATTCAGCCCGATCATCCGTATCGAAATTCGAATCTACTTAGTTCTGAGAAGCGCCGGTGCCCCGGCCGTCCTCCTCCGTAGCTTCGATCTCTCCACCTCCCCCCAACGGTTCCCCTTTCCCTTCCGTCCTCCCCCCTTGGACCCGATCCACTATTCCACCCTCTCGGGGCTCGGCTTCGACTACAGCTTAATATAATATTATTCGCCGGTTTAGTTTAATGGTGCCGGGCGATTATTACGTGGCCAGAGTCCGACCGACTGGCTGGCTTCTTCGGCCTCGGGTACTCTCCCCTGTCTCCCCTGCCTCATGCCACCGCTCTTCTTTCCACAGTGCTCCTCCTTTGGCTTTCGTTCTCCCGTATGGCCCGGTGCCGATGTACGAATATACGGGGTGTGCATATAGTATACTTTGCACACACGCGCACGCATACACCTGTAGGACACACGGCCCGCACGGACGTTCGGCGTCTATATACTCGCGTTCGTAGATATCCGCGCCCCTCGGTGGCTGGGAGGAGGGGTGCCACATGTGAGTGGGATTCTCTCCGAACAAAAAGCCCCAAAACAAAACGCCATTATGATTAGTTCGAAGGATGGGTGGTCCAAATTGCCGCAGATTCGCGTTCCCGCACCGAGAGAACGGCGATACAATGTGCTCCCTTCAAAAGTGCCTCCTCGGCTCGCACGTCGGACACGCTGTAAAATTAGTTTTACGCACCGATCGGAAATTGACGCATACGGAAACGACGACGGAACTGATCCGCGGTGCTGCGGAATAATTCGAAAGAACGATGTCCGCGCGCGCGCACATATATACACACATACACCTTGTCTCCGTCATCGCGGTATCCTGGAGCATCAAGCGGATCCAAGAAGGATAATCCCACCTAAGCGAGAGCTCCGCCTAATGAATCGCTGCGGAATTTGCATTGTGAAAAGGGCACGTTTATAATACATTGCTCGGCGCGTTCGAACTCGTTACGACCGCGCGTAAGAGTCATTAAGAGCCGAATAATTACTCGTATCGTTCCGGACTTGATAGATCGTCCGATCCGTGGCCGGTTTGACCCGCGACACTCGGGACAGGATGAAGAACAACGGCCTCGGCAGTCGGAAAGCTGCCCTCGAACGCGAACCGTAACGATTATAAGCGGCACGATCTCTCGCCTCTCGATACAAACGAGCGCACGTGGATAATAGCATCGCCATTACGCCCGGCCCCGGCGCGCGATGTAAGACCTACGAATCCATCTCGCTGAAGAAAACTCTTCAAGGTCCCGCCGCGGCGTTTCTACCATCACGTGGAAAATCGTTGCGTTTTTCCTTACACGCGCGGAATCTCATTTATCCGCGCGGGAATGACAATGTGACGAGTGACAAGCCGCCCCGGCTATAATCTACGTACCGGGATCGATTAAATGGTGGCAAGAAGTCGAGTAATGCATGCGGTCTCTGCCTGTGGTGGCGGGTGGTTGTAGCCGGTAGGATATTAATGAAGATATTCAAATGAGACAAAAATGAGGGGAGAACTGGCCTTTGTCGGGCGTAAAGGTTCCACCGGTGACTCGGCCTATGTAGATTACTCTTCGCCCTTCTCGAGACTTTCTTTCTCTCTCTCTCTCTCTCTCTTTCTCCCCCCTCTCTCGTTTCTCGCCGCTTCTTCTTAAACTCTTCATTCTCGATCCGCCTTAACCTCTCCACCTACCGATCGTTTACCTCCCAGAGATTCGATCGTGCACTCTTGGAACGGACGTCCTTTTAACTCGTAATGCAGATTCCCATACTTCGCCAACGTAAGACGAAAATTTTCAGGAACGTCACTCGCGAATAAAAAGTAAATTATTTATTATTTTCGTTTTAATCGTCGTCTCCTCGATTTATCTAAAATGTTCCACCTAAAGCTTTCATTCAATCTTTCTTCGGTTTTCTTCCGGTCGCAAATGAAAGACGTACATTTCCCCGACGATGATCTTAAAACAAGAAAATCTCATCGCGCGAAAGAGAAAACCGCATGACGAGCGAACCACTTTGCCGTGCCGGTCGCCGGTGGAGGATTATTAAAACGGATTAGCGTCGCGAGAACGCATAAATTGCCGGAATATCGTTACACACGGAAGGCCAGAAACGGCGCCTCGCCTCCGTGAACCCGATCTGTCATTAGCGGGCTGCTTAATTCACTTGTTTCTTCAGTTTCCACTGAGATGAAATTAAAGCCGCGTCGCGCCAGCCCAGTGGATGTCATTAAGAGCCTTTTAAATCGCCCTTAAGACCCGCCAGGCCATTAGAGGCTCGCGCGGGAGAAAGGGCCAACCCTTGTACATATCTTTTTTCCCTCCCGCCACGCCATCATCACCACCGCTGTCCTCCACCTTCTGCCGCGCACCGCGTTCGTGGCGTGGTTCCTAACGTTAACGGTGTTTCCCCGCGACGCTCCTCGCAATACGCCCGGCTTACGGGTCTCGTCGAGACTTGGTCTCCATGCGCGTACACTTTGCGCTTTATCCAATTAGTTGCGACTAATGTCATTACGCGTCTTGGAGCGCGCGTTGCGACATGGAAGGAGCCGCTCCCATCGGTGCTTATTTTCCCGCGCAGAGTCCTCGATCTCGTCGTTTAATGGGTCAAATTGGTGTCTCGGGTGTTCTTAAGATGTTAACTATAACGAGCTGCGAAATGTAAAAAAAGAAATCGTTATATGGCGCGAAAAGTCTTTTCCATAAAACTTGGGAGGATCGAACCAAAGAAATTCAATTTAACGGCGCCACATGCTACGGAACGTAAGACGGTAGCCACCTTTCGATTCTATTTTCCCTTTTCAAAATGCTATTCTGTTCCCCGACGTTCCCAGTGAGAGACACAAAGAACGGACGGCCCAATTTTAATTG
Organism: Aphaenogaster floridana; assembly: GCA_003063835.1. Classification (NCBI taxonomy): domain Eukaryota; kingdom Metazoa; phylum Arthropoda; class Insecta; order Hymenoptera; family Formicidae; genus Aphaenogaster; species Aphaenogaster floridana. The sequence continues at coordinate 343,250 of NJRP01000179.1, forward strand.
ATATTTCGTCGACGACGGCGGCTCCCATTGTTTCCTTCCCTTCCATTATCGGTATCCTTATGTTTTGCCGGTGCGATACGAAACGTCATTTTCGCCGATGCGCCTCCGTCTCAGGTCGACGATCCTATTTGTCAAGTCATTTCAGGACGCGTATACCTGCGCCGCCGGAATTTCAACTGTTCGGCGACTGGAACGATCTGCCTCGTGGAGCGTACAATGCGGCAAAAATGCATATTGTAAAGTGATGCCCCGGAGATGGACCGCGATATGGGATAAAGTTACCAGTAAATGAACGCCCATCTCGTTCCCCTAGTAATAAGTAATAAGTTTCGCGATACGGGCGAGATTTACGATACGTTGACATCGCGTTTAAAGCGTAGGTACCAATCATGTTTCGAAAGAAAACGTATTTTTCTTGACGCGCGAGGTATATTTTATATTTTCCATTCCAGGTAAACCTTTCCATCGTGCGCGGTCGCACGATGGAAAACATTTCCTGCGAAACTCCCGGAACCAGGAAGCGGTCCGTGAAGTAACTCGACCGCTAAATGGCAGATATATGGCGGGTGATTAGCGCATGCGAGCAAATAGGTGGGATTCGCGATAACACGAGCCAGTCTTGCGGGAGAAGGTTAAGTCGCGATACTCCCGATAACCCTATCTGGCGGGATACGGTAAATCATAGCCCTAGCTTATGGGTGGTAGACTCGGTATTTACGATACAGGCATAAAAAATAGTGCCGAAGGCAACGCGCCGCACCGGTGACGGTCCCGCGCGACCTAACGGTTCTCAGGAGGACACGCGGTTTTTTAATTAAACTTCACCGCTAACTAGACAGCTCTATTATTCCCGCCGCGGAGAACGGAAGGAAAGGGGTGGGAGGGGGGGGGAAGAAGAAGAGAGAAAAAAAGAAAACGTTCTATCGGCCATCAGGGCGAGCTCTCGGCGTCTCGGCGATCTCTGGCGAATGAGGATCGCCTCTGGAATCCGAACGATCTAGCGCGTTCCCGAGGCGCGTCAACGTCGAGAGAGAGAGAGAGAGAGAGAGTTCCATCGCGGACAGAGTCTCGGGCGCGTAACTCGGAGAGAGACCCCGTCCGTCATCTAGGAGTTCCCCTCGCGTAGCACGGGCCGAAGGAGAGGTCGCCATTAGTCACGGGCGGAGGAGGAGAGGACGTAGCGCCCCGAGCTGCGCAATTACCGCGTGCATTAATCTAGCCGCGATGCTGATTATTACGGCGACGACAATAAGAATAAAGCCGAATGCGAAACGCGAACCACCGCACCGCGGCGTAAATCGCCCTAGGAAACTCCGCTTAATTGTTGCACTCTATATGCTAAACGCGACGCGATCGCGGTGGTGCGCGGCGCGGCGCGGCGTGTCGACGGTAGCCGCGTGTGCGATATCGCGAGTCCTGCGAGCGAGTTATGGCAGAGTCGCCGCCTCCGTCATGCGAACCGTCGAATCGCTTATCTCGTCCCCCTGGCCGCCGGCGAGAACGACCGCGCTTGGCGAATTAATTAATCTCTCTGGCGAGAGCGCAGTCCCGTCGACCGTCGTCGTGCCTGCGCGTCTTGGAGAGCCTCGCCCATAAAGAACAACGGTGTCACGAAGTTTTGCTGACTCGCGTTTGCAAATACACGGCGAGGACTATCATTACGTAGTTCCATCGGTCTTCCATGGCACGTCTCGGTCTCGGAGCGACGCGATCCTGGATAAAAATTCAGCGCTCGCGATTTACGATTTAGCGCGCGACGTAACTCTCGGGATGACTCTCGCAAATCAGACGTAGTGAGAATAATCTCGATCGAGCGACACGATCGACTTAAATTCGATAAAAGTTTCCGGTGAACGCGATTCGTGGGTGTTGATTATGCCGACGGATGCGGCCTCAAGTGTCACGTGGCGCGAGGAACGAAATTCCATTTGGCGTCACTCAATATTCCATCAAAATAGACCTTCGGCGCGGCGCGGTCTTTTGTTTCACGATGCGGGCGGCACAGGTGGTGCTGCTGGAGCGAACTGGTAGGTAGCCACTTACAACAAACAAGTCCGTGGCACGTAATATTCAATGACAGTTCGCCCGCGCGATCGGCTCGCCATAAGGGTAGTATCGTGTGTCTCATTGTGCGATCGATAAATGATCGCGGTGGCCGAGAACGCTCTCTTTTCTCTTTCGTCTCGTCCGTCTCCATCACTGTTAATTCCTTTGGGTCATTTTTAACCATTCTATAGGTCGCCACTGCTCCTACTCAATATGTTGTTAATTTCGACACCTTGTTTTAGTTAAATTAACGACAAATGGTCATGTTGACACACACATGGTTAAATGTTAACCAATGTTTTAGTCAGGGGCGTAGCCAGGATTTTATTTCGGGGATTTTAAAAAAATTGAAATCACAGAACAACTCATAACTTTTTTAATTCAATAAGATAACAATATTTGTTCAGGACATTTTCTTTAGACCTTAAAGCATTTCTTCTTCTTCTTCTAGTGCCATGACCGTTAACGATCGTTGGCGATCATGTTGGCTATCATGTTAGTGATCATAACTTTGTTCACAGCTGCGCGAAAGAGCTGTATTGTTGTTTGTCCAAACCACTACTTGAGATTTTTGAGCCAAGATGTTTTGCGCCTTCCCGGGTCTCTTTTGCTCTCGATCTTTCCTTGCATAATGAGATGCAACAAGTCATACTTCTCTGGGTGACGCATGATATGGCCAAAGTATTCTAATTTCTGCTTTTTTATTATTTGCACCATGGTGGAAAGAATAGAAGGTGAAGTATTCCCGTGGATGCGCAGTAGAGGTAAGGTTGCCAGATGGCCGAGATTTCCGGGAAAGTCCCGGAATTCTTAAGCTTGTCCCATGTCCAGTAATTGAAGTCTTCTGTCCCGGAAAATCAGAATTTCGACAAAATCACAACATTCATGAGCCAAAGAACCCATACAGCACAGAACATTGTAGCAACATTTCGGCAATATTGCAATGTTACTGCAATGTTGCTGCAATGTTCTGTGCTGTATGGGAAGAGCCAAACTTTTAAGTTACTTTCTTTTACGTATGTTAACTTACTTACATATTGTTCAAATGATACAGTTAAGTTTTTTAATAATTTATGTAGTTGAATTTTGAAGTTGTTTATTTTTATTTAAGTATGTTGACTTACTTAAACATTGTCCAAATTATACAGTTAAGTTTTTAAAAAAATATGTAGTTGATTTATCTTATAGTTCTTATCTAACGTTGATTTTTACTTAGACAGTACAAGTTGTATGTACTATACTATTCTGTGGCAATAATAATTATAATTATATTTTTTCACAAAAATTTTTGTTTTATTTTTACCCCTAAATGTGTAAGATTCGAGATCTATGCTCACGGGTCACTAATTAATTAAAAATTTAACTAAAATTCTCTAACAACCTATTTTTCAGCCGTCGCTTAAAAAATGTCCCGGAAATAATCATTTCGCATCTGGCAACCCTAGTAGAGGCCAATCAGATTTGGCCCAAGTGCGAATGGACCAATTAGATTTGGGTGAAAAATTCAATACTGGACCGCCATTATGCGCAATGCTACACCTTGTATATTTACACCATAGTTTGCACAATCTCTGCATTTATCATTTCATTTCTCTCTCGGCTTTCAACCTTTCATTTTCATATTTTCATATTTGGCTCCAAAATTTCCGGGGGGGAGGGGGGATTTAGCCTCCTAATCCCCCCTGGCTACGCCACTGGTTTTAGTTAAAGTGACGACATATTGGGTACACTGAGAGAAAAATTTATGATATTTGTGACTATAATGAAAAGTTAAATAATTATGGTTAGGTGCACCATTTTTATAGTTATTACTGCTATAATATTAGTAATAATAACAAAAAAATAGTTACAAATACCATAATTTAACTATAACTATTATAGTTAAAAAAAGGTGTCAACTATAATGATAAATAATAATTAACTATAATAATTATAGTTAAATTATGGTATTTGTAACTATTTTTTTGTTATTATTACTAATATTATAGCAGTAATAACTATAAAAATGGTGCACCTAACCATAATTATTTAACTTTTCATTATAGTCACAAATATCATAAATTTTTCTCTCAGTGTAGGAGCAGTGGCGACCTATAGAATAGTTAAAAATGACCCAAAGGAATTAACAGTGTCTCGCGAGACGGAGTCTCACCGTTATATAACGCAAATAATAATTAACGTCGAATCGATATCGCTGAGGATTACAACAACGCGCGACGATGCGAAAGTAAGATCAATCGGCGTAATCGCGTCCCGTCGTCGCGCGCGACGAAGCGCGAAAGTACGCTTTTGCCTTTGCGTCTCAATCGCAGCGGTCCGCGATAATCGCGCAAACGGCGATGTATCATTAGCCGATCCGGTTTTGACGATAATTAGAGACGCACTTGCATATCCGTCCGTGTGTTACGTGCGTACGCGCGTAATCGTTTCCATTAATATTTTAATCTACACTTTTCTGCGCGCGGTCGCGCATCGCATCGGTACGGGGTGTTGCTTTTTCTCTTTCTCTTTCCAGTTTGAGAGACTCTCGCGGATGGCCGCTCGCGCGACGATAAAATCGAAGATCGCCGCGTCCCTGTCACGTCGATCAACGGCGCTTTAGCCGAGGGAATATCGAGCGAAGAGGACAACGACTAGAGCGGGCGTTTGTTCGGTGGGGCACGGCCAGCGCGGCGGGGTGACGATAATTGCGATCAGAGCCGCCCGATGAAATCCTAATATTACGGGCGCGGGATACGCATCGAATATGAGCATCTAGGTAAGCCGTCGCGCACTAGTCGCGCTGGACGACGCAAAGCGGGTTGGAAGGAGCGTGATGAGGCGAGGGGACGGGGTCGACGGGGGTGCGCGGCACGGCGGGGGACAAGGGGGACAGCGCGAGAGGGAGGCTCGACGCGGCCGAGCAGGTATAACCTATTGTAATCAATATTAATTACTCGAGACAATGGAATCTCATTGGACTCGATCGTTCGAGCGGCCTCACGCGGAGGGGCACCGATGATGGGCGGCGGGAAGAAGAGAGATGGCCGGTACAAGGGCAGGCGGGATGGAGGGGGGGGGACGCAGGCGGGAAGGGTTTCAGGGAGAGGAGGTCGTGTTTGGCTCCAACGGACGGACACGTAGTGTAACGCGCCGCGTTTATCCGCGCGAGTGCGAGCGGCGCGATGCGCGCGCGAGAGAGTTCGCTCGCCCGCCCGCTCGCTCGCTCTCTCGCCCCGCTTGCTGTTCTACGTTAGAGCATTATCTATTGTTGTTGACGTTATGCGTTGTGCACGCGCGCAGGCCGCTGCAGCCGATGATCGCTGCGGACGATGTTGTCGTTGGACGCTGCCGTGCGTTGTCGGCGGTGGCGGCGGCGGCGGTGCGGTCCCCCCTTCCGTACCCTTCCGCCCTCTGCCGTTTGGCCTCACCGCCAACTATCTGCCACCGCTCTGCTACCACCGCCGCCGCCTCCCCCCGGGATCCCTCTCGGCCGCCCCGGTCCTTCTCGCGACGGACTCGGGGACAGGCCGGACAGGCAGGCGCGGGCGGAGAAACGACAACAACAACAACAAGCACAGCGGCGACGGCATCGACAACGCCATCCGATGCGAGGCCATCGGATCGTCGCCGCTCACGCCGAACTGGCACACTCTCTCAGTTACCCCGGACAGCCGCATATCCGACACCCATACACGAAACTTACGTTCTCGTTACGCGGGGTCGCGTTCCGACCTACGGCGCGGCGGCATGGCCCCATGGCCCTCATCATCACAGCGACGCGTTGTTATTAGAAATTAGATAGCGTATCTGCCCGCGCCAATCGGCCGTCCGCTTAGGTACGGATTATTGGACGAGGAAACGTATGGTGCCGCGTATCAACACGATGAATTTCGCGAGCGAGCGAGCGAGTACGTGCGGCGAATGGCACGACTCGTTTATTACGTCTCGCGCCGGACGAGGGTTATGATTATATGAACGCACGACAGTTGCGCGCGGGGAAAGTCGCGATAACGCCGGGTGCAAACGGGATAATCGCTAATTATCGGACATTAATTAATTAGCCGCGCGACAAAGTACTCTTCCGGCTACTTGACGACGGCGACGACGGGTGAGGACAACGCCGACGACACGACGATGACGATAGCTTTTTACGTTGCCCGCCGCGCCGGCACGGCCGGCCGGTTAAGTAAGCAACGTTACGCGGTGGAAATTAGTTCCCAGAAGGGATCGGTTTCGCGTGTCCACCCCTCATCACAGTCCGGTGCGTGCTACGACGTTATATCTGCCGTTGCCGTTGACGGTTACCGCAGGGACGGATTTCCTCGTGGGGAATTCACTGGAGATCTAGCCGCTTAGATAGAGGAATATTTGGAGAATCGCGTCGGTCGCAATGCTGAAAATCGCGCTATCCCTCATGGAATGTATTAGGTGTACAAATAAGTTTCCGCCGTTTGACAAAAGTTGGCGCCACCAATAAGTTATGGTTAAAATTGTCAGATGTAAAACGCCATTATCGTAAGGTTGGACATCTGTCAACAACATAACCTTGAAATATTAGTGAATTTTTATCAGTATAATATATTCTTTTGTGTGCGAAAATGTCGAGTTTTGAGCCGAATAATCG
>NJRP01000179.1:350266-379161 GCA_003063835.1 Aphaenogaster floridana
GGTCGATTCATGGATAACCTCAAAAGATGAAGCATTCTTCCGACGCGGTATCCGTATGCTGCCAGAAAGATGGGAAAAAGTAGTGGCAAGCGATGGACAATACTTCGAATTCCGTTCGAGTTCCGTTCTTTTACAATAAATGCCCAATTTTTGATAAAAAACGGCGGAAACTTATTTGTACACCTAATAAACATCTCGATGAATATCATCGCAAACTTCATCTTCCACATTCTTACAAAAAATATATATAAATATTTTTTTCCGCTTATATTTTTTACGCGCACGCCAGAAAAGAAACATAGTCTATAATTCATTTTAAAACTCGAATCAATCGAAATTGTCAATCAATCGCCTGAACTGAACCTGTCCCTGCTTGTGAGAAGGGCACGAGAATGGTATCCCTTTGCTTCTTTTTGTCCGTCCTTAACCCTTTGAAGCATGGTGGGATCTCACAATCCCACCTTATTTCCTCCATTTTTAATTATTTAAACTGTGATTTTGATCTTTTCATCCGGATTTTTTGTACTTTTAAGATCTATAAGATGTTAACAAACATATAAAAAATGTGAAGAATCAAATTTTGTTAGTTATAACAATGCTATAAATAAACAAATTGTGAAAAATTACATATTTTTCAGAAAAAAATGTATTTTATAGTGATCTATATGTAATATCGTCATAAAACTTGCATACGTTAGGTTTTTAGCGTCGCTGATTACGAATCTGAGGTCAAAAACGTAAAAATATCTACTTTTATGTAAATAGCATAGACCTTATAGATATGGACAGGCAATACAAGCAAGATTGCGTCCGTACTTTTCTCTCTAAAGAGTCCGGAAGTACATTTGCGCATGCTTGACATATATTATATTCACGCGCTGAATATAATATATGTTTAATCGACATGCGCAATGTACATTTCTGGACACTTTGAGAAAGAGAAGTACTAAGAAGAAAAGAGAGAAGTATGTTTCTCTCTCCAACCTCCTCCGGACACTGTTTCCTATGCAGAAACTATAGCAATTGCCAGTCTATATCTATAAGATCTATGGTAAATAGGTTAATTCTCTTTTAAATTTCGGATCGCCATTTTGGATCCGTCATTTTGAATTTTTGAATTTCGACTTCAGCAGTAATCAGCAACCCGAAAAACCAATAAGTACATAGATTGTAAATTAACATAAGTACATACTGTAAATTAACAATAAAGAAGATTGTAAATTAACATAAGTACATACTGTAAATTAACAATAAAGAAAAATGTGTACTTCAAAGGGTTAAGCGTTGAATTTTACAGTCCCTTCAACAGCAGCGTACTTCGAAGACACCTTCCGGAGTCGCATCGTTTCCGTTTTGGAAGCGGCACAACCTCGCGCCGTAATAAAAGCTGCTCGATAGAATCGCGATATATGCGTTAGCGCAATTACGTGCTAATTAACGCAGAATGCTAAATGAGAGGAGAAAAGGATGATAATGCTCGCGATACAACAACGAGATGGGAATAGCATGAGGTACAAATTATAACGAACGTATAATTGAGAAGACGATATACGAAATTAGATATTTTCAGGAAAGCAGTGTTTCTCTTTTAAAAATCTCTTTTAAAAAATATTATACATTTATATATATATATATATATTTTTTTTTTTAGTGAAATATGAAAGTGTTGTACATAGAAATCATCGCTTGTCTTCGTGCATGCGTTAGTCCATTAGAAACCGGTAGCAGCCGGCGTGAAATAAACGCGGCATTCTGTCAAAGCGTATAACCGGGGTAGCACAAGGTGGCAGGTGCCAAAGGCTTTCGATTATTCTGGCTTTGATCGGAGGAAGAAGCGGAGGAGGAGAAGGAGGCTGGCGCGGCGTAATGGGGTTTCGCCACCTCCACGGTTACCATATGCCCGATCTAATTTTTATGGCGTCGATGGGCCCGTGGATGGTATATAGAAGTATACGACAACCTCGGGCAAAACCTCGCCAGAATTTATGGCTTTTCGACGCGATTTTACGGGAACTCCGCTTCGCAAAGTCTGCGCGCAGCGTTACCGAAAGCCGCGCCTCGAATCTCTCCATTTCAGCGAACTTAAGACGTATTTAAAAACGGAAAAACGTTTTAACACAACAAATTATTTTAATATAATTGTTTAATATAATCACTGAAAAAAAATCTGATTGCATTAATTGGAATTCTGTTAGATTCAACCAGTATGTCTGTTGGAAAATGAACGAATCAGAATTTTTTTAGGAATTATCAGATGAGCATGATTAATTCCTGATAAATATACCAGAATTTCTTGTTAATGTTCGCCGAATTCGCACAATAATAAAACTGCTAGAGTGCGCTGCTGGTAACATTAACCAGAATTCTGGTTGCACGTTCCTTTGTAACTAGAAGTTTTATTAATCCAACTGAAAAATACTAATCAAATCCTTATAGGTCTATCAAACGTTCTAGTTACAAAAAATTGAGTCCAATCACGACAACCAGAAATTCTGTTTTGTCTCACCAGAATGCATTCTATCAGATATGTCTTGTTCATATAATCAGACCATTTTTCTCAGTGATGATATGTGTAATATGACACGTAGACGCACGTCTTCTTCAGTACGAGAAAAAGATAAATATAAATTAAAATCAGATGTAAAGAGAAAAATTGGGATATAATTTTGCTGGAATATAATCGATGCGAAATAATTGTTTCTCGGAGGTTACCGGAAAACCGCTAATTTTCAATTAGGCGCGCGTGATGCGCAAAAGTGTAATCGCACGGTCTCGTAGAAACGGGCAAGGTCGACGGAATATTGAATGCTAATTTAATGGCTATCAGGTTGCTACGCACCGCCGGGGTAATTATGTTTGCGGGAAAACGGAAAAGGAACACGCGACTGTTTTAATGGATAATACGCAGGGCCATCCACTTCCTCGTAATTGACTAACTGCAGGATCTGATTTCGGCTGTAATCGCATTAGTCCCTGACATGCCATCGGATCGTCTCGCGCGTCGTGCCAGTTCTCGCACTTCATTCCCGCACGAACGACGCCTACTTCGATGGCGGCTACGGCCGATTTCTCGTATGTGCCTCCCGTATCCGTAGGTACACTGGTCATTTTCATAGATTGCGATCGCTATGTAAGTCGCATTATCGCCGCATGAGGCTGTAATTAAACAAAAATTGTCGAAGGTGCGCGCACGCTCGCCTGTCCCATGATAGTGAATTTTATGCGTAACTTCCGCCCGTGGAAGGATTCCGATCAACGGCTATCGATAAGGGCTATCAGCCATTTTTCTGATGCAGCGATACCAGCCGACGTCGTTGCCGTTGTCGTCATCGTTGTCGGAGTCGTAAAGCACTAACGTATGCCAGGCGTAAAACACTAACGCGAAACGTCGCGGCCTTATCGGTCGATATTACGTTCGATGCCGAGGACCGCGAGGGGAAACGCGATATCGATATCGCGATAATAGATAGTTTTCCATCCACCTGCGGTCTAATCTCGCGAAGTGGGTGAAGCGACTCGCGATATCTCGGCCACTACGGTCTCGATTACGCGGACTTAAATCAGCCACGGGGCAACACATTCTCCGGGCATGAAAACTATTAGAGAGAGAACCACGAGAGAGAAGATACGAGTGGTTAATGTACTTACCGTAGAGGCGAAATAACGCGACGCAGCCTAAAGTAGGAGAGAAATGGATGCAGACAGGCACACAACGTAGATTGTAGGTAGATGCGCTATACGCCGCGCCGGCAGCAGGTTCCATTCGCGCAGGCTCCGAGTAGACAAAGTAACCGAATATTTATTTTATCTAAACTGAAATGTGTGATGATACAACCGGATGCGCAAGCGAAACGCGGCGCACTTTTAGGCTTCACTCGAAAACATCATGCCCCCATGTAGCATTTTATCCTTGTAGTTCACCGAATGTTAAACAAGGATAAAATGATACATGAGAGACCTCGGGTGATGTTTCCGAACGCAGCCATATTCTTAATGTAAGCGGTTTTTTTGCGAGACGGATATACATATATACTTTCACCGCGGCATAATTCCATAATAATCAGCGTAAAATGTGAATATGCATTCTTATCGCACGTTGTTTTATTTGCGCGGGCAGGTATAGGCGGCGGCGTATGCGCGAGATCGAGTCATTGGACCGAGCATACCTACGGATCACGGATTTACGTGTACACGCACACGCGGCTCGCCGGCAACAAGCCCCGAGGGGGCTCCGGAGGACGGGGCAATAATTAGAAAATCGTCCCGCCACCGAATAACCGGACCCTGTCCCTTGTCGAGGCACAGCCCGACACGTCGCTTCCATCCATACACCGGCGCCTGTGGCGCGAAGAAGCGAATTTCCATAGGGTCGGCTAATCTACGAAAATATTCTCTCGCGTGTAATCGTCGTGTTTCGCAGGAAAAATCCACCAGGAAAGAGAGAAAGAAAGAGGGAGGAAGAAAGGAGAACGACAGATGGGCTGCGGTCAACACGTCAAAATTTGCAGAGATCATTCGGTTGATTAATAGTTTGCTTTCTATGAAGGAAGCGTGAAAGATGTCTGAGGAGTTGCCAAAGATATGATTTAAATTAAAAAAAGAAGAATATATATTTTTTAAACGCATTTCTACTATTGTATTTATTTTTTTTTTTTCGTTCAGATCTTTTATCTAGGTAATTTATACTCAACAGACAAAAGATGACAGACAACAGATAAAAGATGTTTTATACGTTGGGCACGTCGAGCGGCCTTCGACAGGTGACGCAAGTTCGGAAGTAACTGAGGCCACGGGAGAGAACGGCAAAGTTGTCGAGCAATGGCCGATTATGACTTCGAAATATCCGTGGCATGTCGGCCAGCTACTTGTCTATTAGACACCGTGGAATCTGGGAATACTCTGCCGAGGTGATCTTCACACGAATGACTCGCGACATTTTCGGGATCGTACGATCAAGACTATTGGGAACGTAGCAAGAAGTCAGAACGTTGCTCGACTCTTCATACGTTCGTGTGTACCTCTAGAAATTTTTCATCTTTTCTTCGTATAAAAGAAAAAAATATCTCGCAGGAATATATCGACGATTAAAGTTTACAAAGGTACACAGCGCCGCGCTGTCGAGCTTGTCGGATCGAAGAACCGGATTTTAGAGCCAATCGTGAGTTCAGGAACACGGGATGTTGTCGCACGGAGGCGCCCTTCCGCGCGACTTCCTCCGCGTATGAATCGCGGATAGGTAGGCAGGATAAGGTGCAGGTAGGTGGAGAGCCGGGTCCGGGTTCCTTCATAATGAGGTTCGGTTTTGATTAGCACGGAGACTGTTTAACGGTTTGATACCTCGCCGGTAATCGAATCCGGACCTAATCTCTCAAGTTATAACCAGATTATTGCCTCCTCCATGCACTTGCTCTCTGCAACGCGCTCTCTCCACGCCCTATTCCGTACAGTCAGCTAGTAACATCAACCCCCCCCCTCCTCTCTTTTCCCCTTACCCACCGCCACCCACAACGCCCCTTTACACCGTCGGTAGGGCTCTACTTTGCTCGTCTTCGTCTCTTCGCTACGATTGACGTCTTATCGCAAAGTCACGTACGGATTGATCGGACGAAGCAAACGAACTGCGTTATCAAAATGCGGAATATATGAAAAAAATATAAAAGAATGCGCGGCAGCGTGTTTTAAATATTCGTGTAATAATTCGGTCGCCAGTGAAATTCTCATTAAATTGTTCTGGTCAACGAGGTGACGCTACAATAGCGTGTTGTATCGCTGGTACCAAACGTGGATCAATTGAGATGAAAGCGGATCAATTCGAAGAAGACCGATTCTAATATTCGTGGCCGTAGTAGAATTCGATCGATCGATCAATCGACCAACCGGCTGGTTAGATCTGGCTAGTACTTTCAGACGATCCTCCGGATCGTCGAAGCCATTCTTTCATCGCGCTGCATCTCGCGGCGCACATTCCCAACCGTCGTCCAATTTATATACGGCTGCCATCTTGGATCGATAGTAGTCGTACAACGTTGCATCGCGTTATATACGCGCCCGGCATCGCATCGCATCGCATCGCATCGCATCGCATCGCATCGCATCGCGGCGGTGCAGGTAGTCGTGTTAGGTTACAGTTTTTAAACGCGGCCAAATTATACGGTTCGCGCGCAAGGCATCGCCCGCGCACGTTTAAAATATTCCGACGTCGGATGGCGCGGGAAAGGGCAAAATAAATGTTACGGCATTACGATGGACAGCGTGTGCTCGCTTACGTTATATCGCGGGGTGGTGGTCCCCCCTTTAAGACCGCTGCTGCTACCACCGTCTCCCTCTCCCGGGAGTCCTCCGCCTCCTCATCCTTCTTCTACACGTCTTTTTCCTCCTCTTCCTCCTCCTCATCCTTCTCCTCTTTCTTCTGACGTCGTCGTATCCTTCTCGCCCTTCTGAAACCTTTACCGACAACAGCCAGTAGCACTGTTGATGTGCGCGTGTCTGCGTGAACGTCGTTCGCGTGTTTACAAGCGGCCGCGAGTATGTGTGTGCGTTTGTGTGAATATGTACACCGACAGCAACATCCTTGGACAATGTGAAAGAAGGAAGAAGGAAGAAGGAGAAGAGGAGAAAAGAAGAAACCGAAGCAGCAAAAAGAGAGTAGAGAAGGAGGAGGAAGGAAAGGAGGAAAAAAATAAGAGAAAAAGTAGCCGACTCGATTGGTGGAAATGAATTCAAAATGGCCGCCCGCGGCTCGGTCCCCGGCTAAAATGGCGTCGCGACGTTAATAGTCGGCTATTACGCGCAAATATGACGTTTCTATTCGCGATACCTCTCGTGGAGTCGCGGGTCGCCAGCGCGCGTGATATCCTGCCATCGAGCGGATAAAAAAAATCAATTTTCTCTCTCGGCCGATCTTCTCGCTGCCGTGCGTTAAAAAACTTGGACGATTTACGGTCGAAATTTTTCGCGAATCTTGCTTCACGAATTACGGCCATCCCGTACCCGCCGATAAAAAATAATCCAAGAGATCTCGGTTCCTCGAGAAGTCCGCAGAGAAATTGGTCGACTTGGTTATCTGCGCTTCGACGAAGAAACCGATCGGGAATTCTTGTTTCTCGCGCTGGAACGTACATAATTCGCGTTCGAGGTTCGATCCTGAGTTTATTCGCGGGACCGGACAGGTCGATCGCTGATCGACAACGCTCGAAAGGGTGTCCCGAGTTTTGAAAAACAAAAAGAAAAGGGCGAGCAACCCTCCTCGCCCTCGAGGCACGTCCTCCTTCCTCGTCCTCCTTCCCTCTCTACCGCCCCCTCCGCCTTTCTGTTCGTTTCGAACGTCGATTCCCTGCGCTTCCCTTTCTTTTTTCCTCCACCCGCCCTTTCTCTCCGTTTCGCCTCGCCGCAGCACGGATTCTTAATCGGGCCCATTATCTCCGCGCGATCATCATCCCGAAAACTAATTCGTATTTTTTACTACGAAACCGAAAACTCATAAATCAAAGCTCGCGCTCGCTGGGGCCCCGGCGCGGCCCGATTTTGGCTCCCTTAAAAAAGTTGCGCGTCGGGTCGGGGGCCCCCGTGTGGACGCGCGTGTAGACAATGGACGCGCGTCCATTTAAGGGATTCGAATGGACGCAATTTTCTATGGAACTTTGTAATTATGGGTAGTTTGTTGGCGCGGTTGGTCGGGCCAAAAGCTCTACTAGCTCCAAGCCCCTCTTTGTGCCCCGGTTTGACCATAAAAATTTTCGAATTAAATTAAAAACGGCGCACACATAACGCGCGCCCGGCACAACCGGCGATAATTTGCCGCGATGACGAGACGCCGTTCGGAAATCGCGGAAAAAGTATCGCCCGATACGTATCGGTCTATTCACGGACGTCGATAAAACTTTAATCGCCGTCAACGAGCACACATTCAATTATTTAGCTCGTTACGCTCGCACAAACGAATGTCGTGCCATTTTTACGCACACACGTGTACGCGATAACAATCGAGAACATTGTCTGGAAATTAGCGGGCCATCCGCGGCAAGTCGACTGCAAATAAAGCTGCGCAAGTATCGCTTCGTTCAAATTTACACGCAGCGGGACTAGCCCAGAGCGGAGTGATGGCATTAATAAAGGAAAGTACATACATCGTTGCCATTTCTCTTTTTACATTACCTTATCGACGAACGGCTGCGTATGCAATCTCAGGAAATCCACACCATTATTTTCCATTCTTTATATCGGATAAAAAAATCAGGCAAATGTGAATAAAAGAGACGCAAAAGATGTTTAATTCTAGGCGATCTTGGCTTTCAGGTTTCTTAGATATTCCTGTAGTGCCTCAACGTCGACGGCGTAAAATAATCGAGACATCGTATCGAGATTGTTTTTCATTATTCCGGTAACCGATATTAACTCGCGGCCTAATCATAGGCTATGACGACTTCATGTCGATCATAAAATAAATGTAATTAACGATGAAAGATCTGGAGAGAGCGATAAAAGAAAGAAGATGGATAAAAGAAACGAGGTGGATCTTTTAAAGAGGGACTTATTTCTTATTTTCTCCAACAAAAAATGAATAACGAAGTCATCTAACTCGTAAAACACCAATGGATATTATTTGTATTCGTTCTATACGACAACGTTGCAAAATTATATCGAGAAATAGGAGACATAGTATCGTTACATCGTATTTAATAGTGTATCAGCATATTGTTGGGAAAGTTTTCGACGAGAGCACCGAATCGATCCCGAGAGGCATTCTCGCACGGCTGACCACCGAGATTTATACCTTGTAATGAGAAATCATTAGCCGCGAGGTGTATTAGATAATCTCGGTAATTGCCAAAAATTGGCCGGTCGTTTCCGAGTCGCGAGCGAGCCGATCGTACGAATAGCCTTTCGGTACCTGCCGGTCCGGATTTAGGAGAGGCACCGTAGCCCGAGGCCCGCCGATTTTCGAGGTTTCATCTTGACGAGAAAAAGGAAGAAGAGGGAGCGATTCCGAATTAAACAAAATTGGAATACGCACCGCAGAAACCTAAATCACGATCGAATATACGTAAGCCATCGAGATCGGCATCGCGCGCGCATCATGTCTGCTTTATTAAAGAATTCATCCCAAAATTCGCCCGCAAGAACAAAAGAAATTCTTCTATCCTATGGCAAGGGCCGATTTTTTTAAAACAAAACTCAGATATGAAATTCTAGTATAATTATATAGAATGTCTGATTATTCGTTCAAAGTGGTTCCGATGCGGAAAAATACTGGTATGACAAATGACAGCAAGGGCGCCAGAGAATCTATTCGATTACTCGACACGTCTGCTCGCCGCGGAACGATCAAACAATGGGATCGCGGGGATCGGACAGATATTAAAAAAGAAACGGATGAGAGCAAGGGGGGGAGGGGGGAAAGGACGAATAAGAGACGAGCTCTCTCGCGCCCAGCAACATATGTATTCACCTTCGTTTCCCGGGAGCGAAGCACGATGTCAAAATCAATCACGTCGGATGACAACCGGATGGCGATGTTGAGAAACGCATAACACATTCTGTCGACATGAAGGAAAAACACAAACGAAAGAAAATCCCAAAGTTTCTGTCAAACGAGCAGCTGCTTTCCCTCAGCGAAAAACTTTTGTATGCGTGTACTTTTTTGTTTTATGTAAGGCGAGTTTACATCGGCGATATTAAATCGCAACTTTCGACGTCATCCTGGGAGAAATGAAGGCGCGCCGTAATTCATTAGAAGGGCCGGAGTGGCGTCCTTTCGCGAAAATCGGGAAGATTAAAAGGATATGCCGTGGGGGGGAGGGAGGAAGGAAATGAAGATCCAATTGGATGGGAGCCACTCAAATCGGGAGAATGCGATCGGAAGGTAGCAACAGCAGCAGCGTCCGAAATTAAAGCCGCGTCCGATAATATCGCCGCGGCAGAATCTGCATATCATACTAGGCGTTCCCAATCAAGTAATTAACAAAAAACCGCGGAGAACGTGCCATTAATCATCCACTCGGAGCTGCTACTCGGAAACGGGCGCGTACCGAGGTATCAGATTAGCTAACCCTTTCGAATCCGAAGCGTGGTTGCCGAAGAGACAGCGAACCCCTCGCGGTACCACTAATTTCCGAGTGACCCTTGGGCCCCGCGCCCGTTTACCCCGTGTCCGTCCCGAGATATTATCCGCGGTACGCGCAAATTGCTGTTCTCATCCCGAAGATTCACGCTTTGAGGCGATCCAGTGACTTTGGAACGAGGGGCAACGCCATGAGCTTCATATATGCGCACACGTGATGCGGAATAAAAACAATGTATCCATATTCCATTGTCGCGGCGTCGCATGCGCCGGAATAAATCCGTGGATTCTCAAGGATGTCTGGCCGCATGCCGTTGCATATGTTTCGCACTGAATTGCACTTGCACGTCGCGCGACATACGACGACGGTACTCGTCGTCCCGGCGTTATTCCTTCCTTTCCACGTTTCGCCTTTCCCGTCTCTCGCCATCTCCGGCCTTCTTTAATTTCGCCGTCCCTTCTCGTCGCCGCTCGGCCCCCTCGCGAGTCCTCGACACTGTCGATATATCTACCGCCTTCCCCCTCTCCCACCCTTTCTCTTCGTCCACACGAGCATTCGGAGATCATTGCGCGCTGCAACGTCCAATTATTCCAATGCAAGCCGAGTTCAAAGAGGTTAATTCCAGGGCTAATGTATTCACCCCTTTTTACTTGAACCCACGCAGATTTCGTATGTATTGCCAATTTTGCATTTATACCCCCGCTTGCCCTCCCGCCCCGCTCGACCCCGCGCCGTCCATGAATAAATTCATCCCTCGGTTTCGCTTTCGATCGCCTTTTCTCCTCCCCCTTCTTCCCCCTCTCCACCCTGCGCGTCGCTTTCTTTTCCTCTCCCTGTCGCGCGCCTTCGTAATTTTATTACTAGCAGATTTATGCGCGAAACGGTGAATGCCAACGTTCTCTCCTAGTCTCCTAGGTGAAAATTCTTCTTTTCACGTCTCGCCTCCTGCACTCAAGCCAACGAAGGTAGACGCGGTGCAAATGCCTCGCTATGCGCCGCATGACTATCGGATGATGCGATACATTAATTCTCAATGCTTATGATTGCTCGCTGTTAATTGCATTCGAGATTTCCAAAGTGAGAGAGAGAGAGAGAGAGAAAGTGGGAGAGAGCACCACGAGAGGCGAACGGAACGAGGGGGAGGACAGAGCAAGGCGCGCGACCGAGTGCGACGAGGAGGACGAATGCGTATCAATCAGAGCGGTGTCTTGCCCACGCAACCCTCCAACCCCCATATACACGAAAACAGCCCCCGAATGCTTCCGCGCTCTCCGCTAGGACTCTCACGCTCCTTGTCAACCGACCCCCCTCTCCCTTTTTTCCCCTCTCTCTCTCTCTCTCGACTCGGATACACAGCTTGGAGGATAGAGGTGCGTGCCATTTATCACCGGCGGGGAAAAAGTGCGCGTCATCACCCGTACCCAAACTCGGATGACTTCGTGAGACGCCTGTCAACAATATCGCCCCTTTCCGCACGACGACAGGAGGAAGCGGCCGCACCGATTTCGCGATGAAACGAGACAAGCGCGCCCTTTTGGAGCCCTCTCCGGCTCCTGTTTAGATTGGAATCGACGGTGTCTAAGAAACAACAGAGTGAAGAAATAGTAGAGCGATTCTTATTTCACGAGATATATAAGAGATATGTATTGTATAACGAGATGAAAATATTTACTCCGAAATATATGTAGGTGTACGATGCATATATGAAAAACGTAACATTATTTCATTGATGCGAAACTCAAAACTGCCGTGGCTCGAATGAGAGATCGTGGAAAGTTTGCCGCGTAGCACAACGCCGACGATCCATTCTCGTGGACAAATAGTTTAAGACCTATTATAGTATAAGAAAGAGGCACACCTCGATATCGGTTGGCAGATATCAACCTGTCGAAACTCCACCGCGGAAACTTAGTCAATCTGCTGCGCCCGACCCATCCTTATTCCACCCCAATCGACCCTTAAAGCTTTGGCGACGAGCGCCCCGCCGGGTAGTAGTCGGTAGGGCGTCCTCACGAAGGTAGCAGATCGTATTTCGAAAACTCTCTCTTCTTGCCGAGGAGGCAAGAACTCGAGAAACAAAGAGGACGGGAGAGAGGGTAGGCATTCGCTTGCAAAGTGTCAAAAGCTTCGCCAGCGAACGGGCGGTGAAAGCGAAGACCGGAACCGAGCGAGATCGATGATCGTACGTCACCGCGATATATTATAAAGAGATGTCCTTTTGCACGGGGATTTGGGAAGTAACTAATAAGAAGGATTTGAAAATGCGCGTTTTGACAAATTACGTGCCCGGATAATAAACAAAGACGTGCCTTATAGAGTACACATTGCAGACTTATTGTTAACATATCTGGTTTCCTAGTTGATCTCCCATCTTCTCTAGATATTATAATTTAACAGATCGAATTCTTCACATACTAATTGAGATAAGATCGTCCTGTCCTAAGATCCAAGTTCTGTGTCTGTGCGTCTTTTGGAGAACGCGCGGCGCAAGTTGCAGCGACGCGTATAGTTTGGGGTAACGCGACGCCCCGGGCAAGCGAGAAGACGCATACCTGTGTGTAAACCGTCAGGTACCACGACATAGTTCATCCGAGACGCATTTTTCGCGCCCCTAACCCCATGGCACTTGACCTCGTGGGGTCGACGGACGCGCGGAGGCGGCAGCGGCGGTAGGCGGCGCCGCAAATACAGGTCGGACCACTACGAAAGGACCGGGGATGCCTTCCGGAACTCAAAGACATTCTCGTCTTGGGGACCGCGAAGTTTCAACCATCCTCGATGACGGCGGCGGAATCTCTGACCGCATGATATCCCGGGGCGCGCTTGCTCGCCTTAAACATCCCCCGCATTGCCGGGGACTTTCGCCGCCGCCGCCACCACCACCGCCGCTGCCGCAAATTCGGGAATATGCCCCGCGGCCGCATCGACGCCGAGGAAATATTTTATTAGCGGCCTAATGGATCGGAAAAAAAAAGCAGCGGAACATTGTGCCGCGCTGCGCCGCGCTGCGCCGGACTGGCCGAAACGCGAGACGCGGGCGCGGAACTTTCAGCCCGCGCGTAATAATTGATTTGCATAATTATGTATGTGCATAATTATGAATTTAAAGCGTCCCGCGCGGCGGGTACATCGTATCTGATATGCTTTGGCGGTAATAGTAATAAGTTTGTGCCAGACTTGCCGCCGAGAGAGCCGAGAGCCGGGCCGTGCCGAGCCACCGTTGCCTGCCGTCCATGACGCTCGTCGTGCACCGCGCGTTTATCGATCGTATAACGCATTTACGGCGTATCGAAATATAATACCGCCGCTCATCGGCAACTCGAAACATTTAGCGGAGCTCGGAGTAACTCCGAGAGCTCCGGTCCGAGCCGTCGTTGCATCAGCGCGGCGGCCCGGCTGCCTCTACGTTACATACGTATGTAAGGCTGCGCGGTGTATTAAACGATGCATGTTTCCCCACTACCGAACCCTATTTACGGAAGCCGTTCGCCGAGTGGATAACGAACGCGAAAGGCGTCTCTCGGCCGCGCGGATCCTTTATATATTTGCCGATCGACTTTTAAGCGTAATTACGACGCGATATTAATATGCGCGCGGTTAACCGGATCTTTCATCCATCGAGATGTAACGAGATACGAGCATACGAAATGCGTTTTATCCTTGAGTCGTAATGGTCGCTCGGTAAAGACTCTACAAATATTTACTTTCTCTGCGCGATATGTAGTTTGGTTCGCGCCATTGTGAAATAGCGTTACCATTATACAGCATCAAGGAGCCAAAAGCGCGAAATTCAGGGAAAGTCGAGCGACAGATATGGCGAAATGGAAACCGGGAGTTTCCGCGGTACTAAGAGGGGAAGAGAGCGATGGAGAGAAGGAGAAGCGGGGAAGAAAGAGCCGTAAAGACGAAGTTATGGCTTTTCGCAAGATTCTCCCGCCTCCGCCCCTAATAATGGATAAAACGATCATAAATTCGGCGGGGGAACTCTTCGGCCTCTTTAGGAAATATTAATTAAAATGTAATTGTTCCGTACGGAGTCTCGAGTGCGGATAGGGTTACGGGGCCGTCCCCCTTTTAGATCTCGCGTCGCCCGCGCGAACCTCTTTGTTTTCGCATTCGATAACTCAACCGTGCGTTTTGAGCTCTTTCCAGTCAATGCGCGCTCGTGAGATCACTAATCTAGGCTGGCAAAGTCAGAGACCGAAATTGCGGAGGATAAAAGTTTGAAAAATCCGAATTATCATGGGCGCCCTTACAACTTTTTTCAAGGGGAGGCAGAGTGTAATATACTTAGGAGTGCCAAACGAATGTATTTTCAAATAATATTTTTTAAAGAAATATTTATGCAGATTTTTATTTTAATCATCAGTCATTCTAAATTGAAAAATCAACATCCAGGGGAGCATATGCCCCTCCTTGCCCCGCCTCATGGGCGCCTATGATTGTCGTGTCGTTGTCCCGGAATTAAAATCTGTATTGCTCGAAAGCGCGCGCTTTTGCGAATTGCGGCGCGAAATTTGATCCGGCTTTCGACTCGCCGTCGATTAACGATTCACCGTGCGGACAACGACGGTGACAACGATGAAAACGATCGTAAACGGACGCGCGCATGGCGCATCGGTTGATACTGAAAATGATCGATCGCGTCGCCGCGATTACCAAATATTACCGTCGTCGATTAGCACGCGTCGGGAGATCGCGATTAATCCGCGGGTGGCGTGAAATTCGCAAAAGGGTGCCGGAGCGAGGCCGGTCGCGAATCGCGGCGCCAGCGCGGCGTCGAGGGGTATCGGTGCCGGTGTGTGCCATCGGTTCGAAAGTAATTCCGTCCGGTGCACGATATTCCCGAAAACTCGTGTTTTCGGCATATCGTCCGCTGTACCCGGGCTCTCCCGGATCGAGCTTACGGGGTACGTCGTCTCTCTGTGAAGTCTGCCGGGTCTAGGCTGGCACATCAAAGAGAGGGCAAACAAACGGAGGGGGTGGGTTGGGTAAGGGTCCTACCGATGCGATGCAATTCGGACATGGGACACAAAGTGATGACGTCACCAACCGGCCGAAAGCCCTGTTCGTCGTCGGCCATTGTATGCTCAGTCACTGGTTTACAAGTTCATTGCACACTATCACTTTATACCGACACACCGGCCCGGCCGGCCGCCCGGCGACGCCCCGCGACACCCCGCGCACCGGCACGATGCTCCTGTCTGGAGCTGACTACCCACCACTCTGCCTTGTTCTATCCACCCCCTCATCGTGTCCGCAAGAGTCGATAAGATCGAGTATCGTATGAAAAATCGGGATTTTCAATTGGACGCGGAGACGCGACGAAATTACTTGTCAGGTTCAACAATTTTTTCATTAAAAAATAGTGTTCTTCTTTCCCAAAAATTTATATCTATATAAATAACATACACATTGCGCAGAATTTCGAGATTTGTTTGGAGCCACAAAAGTGGCTTTCCCGGCAGGGAATGGACGGTCAAATATAAAAAATTTTTATTTTTTCAAAAATAGTGTATTTGGGAGTTTTCGGTGTCGCTGATTCCAATTCTGAGCATAGATTTATGAAATTTTGAGCCTAAGAGCAGTATTGACAACATGAATGAATATAAACGTATAGGCTCATGCAGAGAACTTTCCTTTAGCATTACCCAGAGCTAACGACCTGGACGTAGAAAGTTTGTACCTCCTTTTTGACTTTCGGGTTTTTTTTGTATTATACAGGGTGGGGCAATAACTATTACCACCTTAAACATCTTCGAATCTATAAGGTCCAGAGGAAGATTTGTATAATCAAAATTGCACGGTACGAAGGGGGCTATCATATGGCGATAATAATTTTTGACCAGGTGGAGACGCTTCGGAGATATCAAGGTCATCTTTATTTTTTTAATAGGTTCGGTATGTTTTTTTTCATAATATGATAGAGGAGCTCGAAACAAGTTCAGAACTCATGACAAAAGATCATTGAACAAGATTGAAAGTAAAAAGAACGATAAAAAAAGACCTTTTTCATACGTTTTTCATATTCATTTTATTTTTATTTGATTTCAAGCCATTTTCATGTCTAGTTTATCCCGGGAACTTGCTAAGATGTCTTTCAACAGTGTTTATTTGTCGTTGAATTGATATCACTTCAATACTCACGTTAAATTACTTCAATGAAAACAAACACTCTTTGTGAATGACATCTTAATAAGTTCACAGGATAAAATAAAAACGTTTATAAAAAGTGTTCGAAGTGATGGCCATCATTATCAATGCAACATTGGATTCTTCTGATTACTGATTGGCTTGCTCTTCTAATAACATCGGAAATTATTGAAGCACAGGCTGTAATGATCCGTTGTTGCATGTCTTGAGGTGTAGTTGGTTCTTCTTTGTAAACCATGTCTTTTAGGGTTTCTCATAAAGTATATGCGCGAGCACTAAGTCAGATACCACTAACTCATCAGCACACTCAAGAGCCAAAAGTGACTTTTCCGGCAGTCTAAAGGTTAAAAGAACAAATGGATGATATGCTGTTACAATTGTAGCGTTTTAAGATTATTAATTTCACAAAGTCAGAAAAAAATATCAAGTACTTTCTACAAAGATATACTAAAGCAGGGTTGGGAAATAACGCGTTACTTGTAACGGCGTTACCGTTATAGTTACTTTTTTTTAGTAACGAATTGGTAACGACGTTATATTTTTTCATTAGTAACGGTAACGATAACGCAGTTACATTTTGTGGGTAATGGTAACGAATATAATCGTTACTTTTATCGTTACTTTGTACATGTACAATACATATGTTCGGAAAGGGCATAAGCGAGTTTTAAAAGAATGGAACGTTATGTTTGATCATGATTAATCATGACCACTATAGATCTCGCGTTGAACTAATCAGTTAGCAATATAGACAGTCGGATGTTATTATAAAAAAAAGATCATTAAAATTTAGCGAAAAAGTAACGGAAATTGTAACGACTTGTTATATTTTTAGTAACGATAACGAGTTACTTTTTCTAATGGGTAACGACTAACGGTAACGAGTTACTTTTTTGAATGAGTAGCGAGTAACGGTAACGAGTTACTTTGTAAAAGTAACTTTCCCAACCCTGTTAACTAAAGTTATAACGTAGCAATAGGAATGACGTAAAAAATAACATCAAACTTATAAGAAGTAAGTCCTGCTTTTAGGACAAAGTTCCTTTGTGTTTTAGTTGTCATCATTCTATAGTTGTCACATTTTTTATTATAATTCAAGACAAATATGAAGTCCGAATCGAGGATGAAGCGTCGCGAACCTCGAGCGTGCAAGGCGTGGACGCGATAGCCGCTTAGCCGAATTCACGCCATTTTGAAAGCGAGGTTGTCGATCGTTCGTTCTGTCGGAAGTCTGTCGTGGTGCGCCGCAGCTGCCACGAAACTCTCATATCCAACAATCGATCTCGGCGCGTGTTGGACTCGCCATTTTGAACGGGGGGGGTTTCGTTCCCCGTCGCCATTTTCTCTCTTTACGCACGAATATCGGTCTCGGTCACGAATAGCCGCGGCGGCAGTAGCGGCTCGACGATCGGCACGCACCTACATCATGGCCCGTCCAGAAATAATCGTCCCCTGTAACGCGAGAACTACTTCCGAGCCGCCGCACTTTCGAGCGCGCCGTACGAATTCGTCGGGCGAGCTCGATAAGAGCTATCGATAACGTCGCGAATGTTGGAAATAGAAACCGTTATCGAAGAATCATTAAAGCTTACGATTGCGATCATGGTTCGTTACTTTAGGTGTCATGAAGACTGGCAAAAGTCGCGTGCATTCGAAACACTTAATATAAACTAATTATTTTATATATTTAAATTATATTCCAACTCTAATTACTTTATATGACAAATCTCTATAGTCATATATATGTATAACTGTGAAGATTTTTCATATAAAGTAATTAAAGTTGGGGAATATAATTAAAATACATATATAAAATATGTAATATGTACACTGAAAAAAAAAATTCTTGATAAACTTGTGAGATACATTCAGTATAATACCTTCTTTTGAAGTATTTGATTATTATTACCGATAATAATAATAATAACAAAACATTTTGTAATAATGATAAACATTTGTAATAATTATAAAAGGGCAAATTTTGTTTAGTTGAGCCAACTAAATTATGTAATACTTATTATACGTTTAGTTGAAACTATTTCACCAAGATGCTTGGTAACATTAACCAAGCCTGGATTTTTATAACCAAGCCTCTCTTTCAGTGTACACGGAAAAAAAATGATGTATCAACAGCATTAAGTCTAATTGGAAATAATTTTGTTAATTCAATAACATTATTAATGAAACGAATACGTATGAATTTATTTTATTAAAATTGTTATTGAATTAACAAGATTATTTTCAATTAGACTTAATGCTATTGATATAACATCATTTTTTTCTGTGTATCCTATATATATATATATATTTCTCAGAAAAAATGTCAACTTACTCCGTCGGGATTTCGAGTTAATTAGTTAATAGAAAGATTGTGTGCGGGGACAAGATTTTATCGCAAGCTGAAATTTGATCTCGCGGCGATCAGCGAGTATCAGAGACTTTCCGCAACGGCACGAGTAACGACTTAACGCGAGTTCGGTGCCGATATTGCGAAATCCGTCGATCGGCGCGTTGCTGGTTGTACACGGCGCCAAGGGGAAGGGGGAGGGGATACAGGGGTGAGGAATGACGAGGGATAGAATGAGAAAGAGAGAGAGAGAGAGAGGAAGAGCAAAGAGGGACAGAACGAAAGACAGAGAGGGAGAGAGAGTGGACAACGCCGAGCCGAGCGTACCACCCAATTACACTGCAGTTCAAACACATGCAAATCCGGAGAATAAGCTTTATTTGTTGTGCAAATTAGCCGCATATTGGCGCACCGAACGAACGGGTTTTGTTACCACGAGAGTGAGAGACGGAGGAGGCGTGAGAGGGTGGAACCTGAGGGGTATGGAAGCGCGGGACCAGCCGGAGGGGGACAGGGAGGATATGAGAGGGAGAGGAAGGGAGAGGGAGAGAGAGAGAAAATATCGTGGGTCAATTGCTTATTTTGAATCGGGCCGGTGGTGCACCCACCGTCCTGTAAATACCGCATACTGCCGCGTGCATACTGTGCCGTCCGCGAAAAATATATATATGCATACGCGGAAACACGATCGAAAAATTGCGATAACGATAGCGGAGACCAATCTCTGCCGCCAAATTGCGCCGCGGACGGAGGGTGAACCCGATCGGAACAAGGTGATTTGCGATACAGAGGAACGGACTAAATTCGGAACCGAATGCAACGCTTATTTACATCTAACGCGGCGTAAATCGCGTGTCGCGCGAATTGAGTGCCATTGGGATGCGTGGATACTTCGTTGGATCCGTCCGGATTCCTATGGTCGGGCGATTGATCATCTCGAGAAAACGAATCGTCCCTCAGACTTGCGTGGGTCTCGCGAGGAATTGGCGCCCGTAATCGAAATCAATAAAAATATAGACTTGTCCTGCCCCCGTGGAGAGAATGCGCCCGGGGGCTCTTCGCCATGACTGACGAGGAGGTCTCGAGGGCTCAATCTATCCTTGAGGGAAGAGAAAACCAGGGCAAGAGAGGATGAGGAACTCCGCGATAGCCCCTGACCCACGGCTATCCTTCACGGGCATCGAACTCGCGCGCATCCCGCGGGATCTCTTAGTCAAGACGCAGGCGTTCTCATATATCGACCTCGCCAAGTCGAAATACTCACGAGCAACGAGTCTCGTGAAAGTATATACCTACGCGCAGATAAGAAAAAGTGTGTATGCGTTATATAACTAAAAATTGCATCGAGGATAATTTAAAAGTAAGCGAATGTGAGCCACGTTGGGGCGAAATAAAAATATTTTAAGCCAATTGTGTTGAAGAAATCATCTCATTTATAAAAATATTTATTAAATACATAATTGCAAATGTACAATACGCAGGCGTTTCGACTTTAATTTGAGTCCTCTTCAGTGCAAAAATATAATAATGAGATAGATGAGAATAAGAATGAAATTCGCGTTACCTCCATTATGAATTGATTAATAAGTGAAACAGAGAAAAACAAAATGAGGAGTTGAATGAATTAAAGAAAATATCGAGAATTTTGAGGAGGTAAGGATAAATTAATGTAAGTAAAATTTAGAAACCGAAGGTTGATAAAGAAAAATTTTTTTTAAACTGATCAAACATATTGCATGAATGAAAAGAACAATGAATGAAAATGTCATGCCACGACTGAGGATGGAATGTGAATTCACATTCATTTTTATTTCGCCCCAACAACGGCGTGGCTCACATTGGCTTACTTTTAAATTATCCTCGATTTTATATCTGAGAGCCTTATCATTAAT
The DNA here is from genome assembly GCA_003063835.1 of Aphaenogaster floridana. Taxonomy (NCBI): domain Eukaryota; kingdom Metazoa; phylum Arthropoda; class Insecta; order Hymenoptera; family Formicidae; genus Aphaenogaster; species Aphaenogaster floridana. The sequence continues at coordinate 370,720 of NJRP01000179.1, forward strand.
TTTTAATAAAAATTACATACATATATGTAATATATGAACCACTTAGAAGGTGCCAAACTCATTGAATAATCTTTTAACCATGAATTCTGTAATTTGTATTTTTAAAAATAACCAATTCAATTCCTTAGACTTAATAGATTAATAATTATAATAAATCAAAAGACAATAGCCATTGTCTCAGTAATCATCATTTGACACATACACAAATAATCATACGTGCGGTCATCTCTTATCTTGGAATCTAAAATGACGATCTGGACGTTGGTAACACATCCATTCAAGAGACTCTAGCATTGTATCCAATTTGACCACTGCCAATTTTTATCACAGACAACCTTAGGAAAATGAACATGCGATTGACAAATTTCACTAAGATTTGTAAATAAACGATTTATTGCGATAAAGAAATCGGCGTGCAGAATAGATTTTTCTGCGTACTTACGTATTGATTTATTTATTTATTTGTATTTTTCTAATTTATCGGCGCACTGAGAGAGAAGATGACCGAAGTTAAGGTCGAAACGTTGTTCAACGAATTGTTTATTAAGAATTGTTTTATAATACAATCGTATTAGCACGACTATCTGGCTTGACTCATTAACCCTCTTGATTTATTGTATTTTTAACTTGAAATCTCTAATTTCTCTTTAATTCACCGCAAGCTCACCGTTTATCGTGAATTTTTAATTCTCGTACAAACGCATTTATAAAAGACTTTTGTTGAGCCTCTTAAGGATGACTTTGGGATTCTTTCTCTTTTCGAAATTTCCATAAAATCCGCAAGTGAGGAGAGGAGAGATGGATTTCTGGAGCATTTCGGTGATACATAAAAAGAGCCACGCTGTGTGCGGACAAATGTCGACAGTCATCGCTCGAATTAAAAACTGCGACCCTCGTCGACTTTTGTCCTTTATCACTCCGCCCGTCCTTGCGACGCGACGCGACGTATAAAATCAAAATAGAGCTTCGCGTTTTAACGATTCCCGGTCGTTTATCCAGTGACTTGCAATCTATTGTTATCCCTGTTTTCCCGCTCTGCTCTGCCATTCTCTGCCGCCCTCTGCCTCTCTCCCTCTCTCTTGTGTGCGCGCGCGCGTCTACCCCCGCTCTCTCCTTTCTCTTTTTTTTTTAAATCCGCGCCGATTTCGTCCGTGCCGGGTTGAATTTGAATCGACGGCGCAAAACCGTGGAGTCACCAAGGCTTCATATGTTAGCCGCCGGCACGCGGCGATGGAAGGGTGCGCGCCCTTTCTCAACCCCGCAACGAGAGCCGTCCGGCGCAGGAGCGCGCAAGCCGCGCCGTGGAACGCTTTTTCCGACCCACTTCTCGCGGCAAGATGCTCCTGTCATCCTCCAACGCGCGTGCGACGAGCGTGCTCAGCCGAAGAAGCGGATAACCGAATAATAACCGGATTATATAAGAATATGACCTCCGTCGATGTATCATTAACTTATAAAATAACTCAATTCTATAATTTAATTTAGTTAATTTCTAACAGCCTTATGCCAATTTTAGATTAAGATTATTTTAAATTAATTTTTGATAAATTAAGAAAAAATCGAAAATTTTTTGATAGATGGTCCGCCAGTAATTTTTAACAATAGTATTTATTATTCGACAACGACTGGCTACACTTATTACAAAGCGCAAAACGTTACCACGTTTCGACCCTTGGTTTGGTCCTTATCAAGCAAACACTAATATATCAAAAAAACGTCTTCTCCACACTTTGTAATAAGTGTAGTCAGTCGAATAATAAATACTATTGTTAAGAAAAAATTTTAGATTAAATTTACATACATCTAAGTTATCTTTCGTTCCCTTTCACTTGTCAAACAAGATCCATGGACAAAGAATTTTTGTGTTTATATCCAGAACGTATCTAGAGTTCTAACATGAGTATGAGATATACGCACGTTGATTACGGCTTATACCTTCGAAACGTCAAATGACGCAAATTGCGCTATAACGAGGGTAACGAGCGACAGACAACGGACGAGAAAGAAAGTCTCGCGACGCTTCGTACGAACGAGCTCAGCGGACGATTGCAAATCGTGATTTACCGCGCTCGCTCGCGGAAAAAAAGAAAGAACGCGCAACTGACGATGGCTGGCGGCTAGACTCGTAAGTCGTAGAAATTCCATTGAGAGTTTCCCTCTATTTCCATAAATCACGTAACCGTGACAACAAGATTGCAATATACCGTCGCTGCGACGGTGCATTTCGCGGTGCGCCTGCTCGCGGCATCCTGCATTCCGTTAAAGCAAAGGGAACAATAAAGCAACGGTGACGTAATAATAGTCACTAAGTTGCGAATGATCGGTAATAGTCTTGGCTCTCTAACTGGCACAGCCGGAATAATCGTGCAGTTGCACAACCGCGAGTAGTATCGAGTCAGATCGCGACCGGTTTAAACGATCGAATTCGATCGAGCTCCAAATCTGCAATTACGTATCGATTGTATAAATGCACTTCTGAATTTTATTTATAAATAATAATAAAATTAGAACCGACGAAATTGTCAAATATAAATGAGTCCTCCTCAGTGCATACAATTAAAAGTGATAAATGAAATGGTAAATGAAATGAAATTCACGTTACCTCCACAAATGAGAAATACTTAGTATGTGACTTAAAAGGAGAAAACCAAAAAAAATTTTTTTAGGTAATAGAATTTTACACCTAAAAAAATTTTTTTGTTTTCTCCTTTCCATTCGTAAGTCGCATGTCGAGAGTAGTTGGGAGCATGTGCATTGAATTGTAAAGTGTCGATAACGATGTTTATGCACAAGCGCAAGGCCACCCAATGCAATTGCCAAAAGTTTGAAATATATATGAAGTAACTATTAATGTAACTATTAAATTAGTTGTTACCAAAAATATGTAACTGAGTTAAGTTACAGTTACAGATGGAGAAAAAGGAACGAAGTTAAGTTAGAGTTACCGAAAAAAAGTAACTGTAACTGTAACTTCGTTACAAGTAACGAGTTACTTCCCAACCCTGCTAACAAGCATCTATAAGATCCCCCATCCCCGAAAAAATGTAAAAAAATTTATTGCGAAAAATAATACCTCAACCAGGATTCGAACCTGGATTTCCCTACAATCCGTGTGGGTGTCCTAACCAATTCGACTATCGAGGCATGTGGTGATATTCTTCGCAATAACAAATATATATGTTAGATAAACGTCAATTTTCAGACGACGTATTTTAAATAATAATAAGATTAGGACCGATTTTATTTATAAAATCATCTTTTAATGTGCACTAAAAGAAAAAAATAGTTCGAATAACAATAATCTTACTATATTTTATAGTGAGTTTTGGCCTCTTAAACATATTTTTATAATTCATTTAAACATGCAAAATATAGCAGAGTGAACAGAAATTTATAGTTATTATATTTGCTTTGTTATTATTACCATGTGTATAGCATGCTAAGAATATAGTTACTTGTACCAATATTTGTCAAATATTCCAATTGTATTGACTATATGAAATGGTTAATTTCTCTTACCCATTCTATATATTCTATCTTGCTATATTTTTTTACTTCAAATAATTATAATTATTGGTAAAAATTTTTAATGGGTCACTTATACTATGGTTATATCGTAATTGTCACCAACATAAATGGTAACACTTACTATAAAAATGATATTCCTAACTAATAATCATTTACTATGTCATTATAGTTCCTTATAGATATAGATCCAAATATCATACACTTGGCGCATTCAGCAGAACAAACCGCTCAGTAGCAATCGAACGTGATTGGCTCTTACTTTTAGAACCAACAAATCAACGTCGAGATTCAGCGGAAAATCTAGTAATGTTGCGCAACTGTTGAGTCTGCTGAATGCGGCCATTTTCTCTCAGTGTGCAGACACGATTAGGAATTGATAGGGATATTCGGATCAAGATGATACAATCTCTGTATCTCTTCGGCGGTAGGAAAGAAGGAGCTAAGGGTGCACAACGAGCGCAGGCGTCATGGGAAAAGAGGCCAGTGAGTCGAGAGTGCCGTGGCGACACGTTCGCTTCAATCAATATGCAAATATGACTGACACTAATTATACGGAAGCTCCGCGCCCTCTTTGATGTCGCTCGGCTGACTGCACCACTCGTCTACGAGCGACGAGCGGCGAGTAGGAGAGTCCTTGGTCGCTTGGTCGTTCGGCGGTATTACTACCAGGACCAGGGAAAGTGAGCTCGTAACGAGTTACTCCGAACTACGAATAAATCAACCCGCCACGAGTTCGCTTTCGTTACATTCACGCAGCCTCGCGTCCGGCCGGACACGATGACAGCTTAACTATCGGCTTTGTTTTTAATCGGTCTCGCCGCGCAATTGCATTTCATCGTATTTAAAGATCGAACGAGATTTCGCGAAGCGACACGAGCCGCTCGCGTACGAGGGACAATTAAACGAATCGTGAAAAATGGCAATTAAGTGAATGTATGTACTTAACTATCAGTACCCACACTTCAAAAAAATTCCTATCTACACCTACTCGGGTATTCCTAACCCGACGTTTTCTTTTGCTTGTATCTCGGATTGTAATGCATCGATTTTAATTGATTTTTTTTTTAATCGATAGTTTAAAGACTGAGAAAAAAGAATATTCAGGTGAGAAAGTCGAAAAAGTCGTAGCACAAAAGATATTTTGCAATAAGTAAAAAGAGATCGGAAAAAATGCCGCAACTTTGAAAATCGACCCGGGTTACGCTAATCCAGTGTGGGTACTGAGGGTTAACATTTCGCACTTGCACTTTAAGTTTCGCAATAAGTATACGCTGAAATTGAATACCTAACACACTTCCGACTGCGACGAATGACGTAAAGATTACGGTGCGCGATAAAAGATGTATCTGGCGATGTTTCACCCCCCCCCCCTCATTACTCGTCGCTTTACGCGCGAAGTCGCGAACAAACAGGAGGAGGACAAGAGGAAAGGAGGGAGGCAAGGAGACGACGGACGCTCGCAACTCCTATTAAGGCCGAAACAATTCAAGTGCAGGCAAGATGGCCGACGTCGGGCTTTGAGACAGAAGCGCTTTTCGCGATGCATCTGCGCTATACGCGCGAGAGAAAAAGGCGTGGTTGTGGAAAAGGAAAGGGGACGAAGGAAAGTAGAACGAATGACGTCGATAACAAGGAAAACCGCGAATAGCGGTTCTCTGTTCGTACGACGTCGTCACTAATATCGTCACGAGAACAACATATGCTACAATGGAAGAAATAATGAAGCAGCGTGAACCGTACGCGGAACGTTAGGCGAAATGTCCAACGAATGGCGAATAGCCGAAAAAATAGCGGTGTCGCTACGACGGGCAAATTAAACGGAGCGATGTCTGCGTCTTCGGTGGAAAAATCGCGAGGAGGCTTGTTTTCCATGGCGCGGTCTGGCTGGCTGCGAATAAATATAGCCGCATAATATACACCGAGGGCGTATAGGTATATATCGGTTAGGTACACTCGGCGGTGCGTCAACGCGCGAAATAATACCGCTTTATATGCATACGCGATTTGACGCGTAAAGCCATGATTTTTCCACGGGGGTTGCCCTTTCCCCCAAGCGCGCATATGCGCGCGAGGGAGAGGCAAGAAGAGATGAACGAGCGAGACGGAGCAGAGCAGTGGCGCGGGGGATGGGCGCAAGGGATGGTTGGCGGGCGCGTTACTACTTTACGGTTATTACACCGGAGGGCTAAAGCTCTCTTCGAAAGCCGCCATTCTTCGACTCGCCTCGGGAATCTAATCGTATCGCTGACGAGGAGCGTCCCGTCGTCTTGAGCGAAACGATGCGCGTCGAAACGCGTAATCGCACGCGACGATACTCACATCTAAGAGATTTATTCAAGAGCCCCCCGTAAGCTAGAGAAGGAAGGGGAAAAAATCCTTGATAATCGGACAGATCGATAAAAATAAAGTAATGCGCGATAATTAATACGCACAGAGTAACTCGACTCTTGGGACGAAGAACTGGCGGAGACTCTAACTATTCTAAAACAGCTGGCGCGACCGACAAAATAAAAGGATTCGGCGCGCTTGATAAATGCGATCGTCGAATGCAGTCCCGGCGCGGGAGGAAGTTGTCAGGACGCGTCCCAAACACTTCCCGAGAAGTTCCGCGAACTCGGCGCGGACCCACGTCAAGACATCCAAGGAGGAGACGGGGACCTTAATCTTGGTAGCCTTAGACAAGGAAACGCGTACACACGACCGGGGCGGATGGGTGCACGTGCAAGGAGCCAACACTAGCCCCTGGCACGACAATCCGCCATCTTCCCCATCCTCCAACCACCCCCTTCTTATCTCGGGGGGAACCGAGTTTCCTCGGACAGTTTGCCGGCGCTAATGAGCTGGCAAGATAATTAGCATTATGTTAATGCGTGACGCGTGGGGCGGCTGTACCCGGAGGTGGCCTCCAACGGGGTAACCTAACGTTACCCGACCACTCTCTCCCGGGTAAGAACTTCCGGTCCGACCTGCTTCCCCTCCCTTCTCTCTCGCCCCCTCGAACTACTCTAACGGTGTTTGTGCCTTATGTTTGGACTATCGCAAGTTCTAAGCAACATCTAGGCAGCCATCCAGCGGCAGCATCTCTCTCTTCCCCTCATCGCGAGCACCGGTGGTTACGAAGAGCTACGAATCTAAGGGGGAAGCTTGGATTACCGGATACAAGTTCGTGGATCCTCGAACCGAAACGTCTCGACGCGTAAGTTAGGATGTGTTTCCTATAGAAATAATCGCTCGGACCAGTTGAACTCGTATGCACTTATCCTATCTTTTTCGCTACTTCTATCTGCTGAAGCTGACGAAAGATTCTTACATGAATCATGCGAATTAATGCACAGCACTATCACAAGTATGCAAAATGTCTCAAGCGTTTCGATTACAGAAATTATTAAAAAATAATTAAGATTTTACTTTAAGAATTGTCCACGAATCAGTTTTGAAGCCAAGTATTGTTGCACGTTTACTTCATCATCCGATGAATTGATTCTCCGAGTCCGTCTCGACTTTTTGAGACAAGAAACGAAGTATACTCCACGAATACTCCACGAGAGTACTCTCGCTGGTATCTAGAGTAAACGTCCGGGATCTTACGAGATCGAGCGAAGGCCACTCGGCAGATATGCGTTCAGGCCAACATTGGGAAAGTTAATATCCAAAGGGTTGGTCATTCAGGGTCATATTTGCCGAACGATAGGATCGCCGAGATAGGATTGTGCGCCTGGCCATCTCGTCCTGCGCACTCTTGTATACCTGCGATAACGGCCGGCCGCCACTCCGTCGCCATGTTTGTCCGCTCTATATTTCATGCGACTACTTAGTCGTGATCCGTACCCCGCGATCCACCAACAAAATAATGTGATACGGTGCGAAGGACGCGAACGCTGTGTCCGCGAACACGACAGTAACGTTTCAATCGATTAAAGTCACCACTATTTAACGTAGATGCACGTTCTTATAACAGTTATTAAATGTAATTTTGTCACTTTCATTTTTCTTCAGTATCGAAAATAGAACATCATTTTGTAAGAATCATTACCATTCCTCTCCTTAATCAGTAGTTTCTATTTTTCAAATCGTTCCTTGATAAAATCGTCACGAAAAGACGGCAAGAAGGTCCAATGCCGACTTATCTTTCTGACTTTCAGAACAGTTCGAGCTCGTCAATTAGCGCGTGCAGCCCTTAGCCTTAGCCTTAGTGGCCTCTGAATCGCTGGGCACGTCGTCGTCGTCATGTCGATAGAAAGGAAGGAAGGAAGGCGCGATCATCGATCCGGCCGCGTTTCAATAACGGTTAAGCAAAGCGGATATGTATACACATACATCGTAGAGCTATGCGTGGAGCTACCATCGTCGTCCTAACTGGCCCGGGCTAATTAATTAATCATGCGTCCCTCCCCAACCTTTGGGCAGCTTATCCGGAGGCTTCGCCGGACCAAGTTTACCACCAAGTTGCGTATCTTCGGTATTGTCGGCAGCGGTTCGGAGGTGTCGAATGTCTCGTCCAGGCGGTGCTGCTTCTTCTTCCTCCTTCTTCGTCTTCGTGCCACCACCCTCGTTTCTCCTCTCCCTCTCCGCTCTTACCGTCCACCCTCCTCTATTTCTGCCACCCACTTGTCGGCCGTCTCCGTTCCTTACGTACTAGTGCTTCACGGCTTGACTCGGTGGCACTCATTATCTTGATTAATTGACCGATGGCCTCTTCGTCCCACCCTCGGCATCGGTTCTATCCCCCTGCTTTCCAGCACCCCCAGGCCGTGCCCTCCTTCTTCTGCTCTATTTTTCTTATATCATCTATCAAGTGTTTTTCGTCTATTTTCCCGCGACGTTTCCGATAATGGTTATGAGAGAGAGAGAGAGAGAGAGAGAGAGAAAGAGAAAGAGACGAAGGTAGAGAGGAAGGCAGAGTGGGAGGGAGGG
>NJRP01000179.1:379261-395631 GCA_003063835.1 Aphaenogaster floridana
AGAGACGAAGGTAGAGAGGAAGGCAGAGTGGGAGGGAGGGAGGGAGGAAGGCGGGAAGATATCACATTTCTATCTACTAAAAATTAAACCGTCATCCACGTAACGTAATAGAATCTAATGGATTAATATGTACGCGTGTGTGAAGTTTCGGCAGGCTTGTACTTGGCCGAGATATCGATTTAGCTACGGGGCGCAAGGCAGAAGAAGGTCCGGGCGGGAGAAGACGAGTCGTCGCAATTCCACGCGAAGAAATCGATGATGAATATCGCGGGGAAGCGCGCGTCAACTCGTTACCGCGGGGTCGTTATTTTATTATTAACGTTCTCGCTAACGCTAGACAAAAGCGCGGGAAAACTTCGACCGCGTCCCTTCGTCTTCTTCGACATGCTCCCGGCTTCTGTCCCCTGCCTTCCCCTTCGCGCGGATGATTCAGTCCCCGCGTTGGTCGGTCGCGGCAACAAAGAGGCAGCCAGGTATCGGACGAGTCTTAATTTAAAGTTAAAATTAATTTCTTTCTCTCTCTCTCACTTTCTCTCTTTTCTCTCTCTTCTGGTGGTAAGAAACGAGGTTTCGCGTTTGCGGCCTTTCCTCCTGCTCATGCGATTTCCGCTCTTCCGCGATATACGAAACAAACTGTCCGATAAGAGAGTGTATGATAAAATAAATCTAAGAAATTTCTTGCGAAAATATAATTTTGGTATCAGAAGCACATTATCTCGCGCGATCATCGCGAAGTACGTTGCGCGCACAGCACGATAACAAATAGATTACACGTCATGAGATGACTGATTAAAAGAAATCCTTGATTAGCAAGGTAACTCATCTCGAAAATATTTACTCCCGCAATCGGAAGGAGAGTGTGAGCGAGATAGAAAAAGCAAAGCCACCCAAATTAAGAGACTCAAAGGAACTTGACATAATTAAATCGCGATAATGACGCAAAGAATATCGCCGAGCTGCAGGATTCGCCCCTCTTCTATTCGAGCCGACAAACCCTTCGGCCGTTCGCTTCGGCTCTGGTTCGCTGATTATTTCGTCGAGTGCTTTGATATTCAAGAAACCAGGAGCCCAACAAGTTTCTATAATTATCGGGGGCGTCTTTAAGGTGTCTTTTTCCTCTTCGACGCCGTGCTGTAAACGGCATTCATTTTTCTCTCATTCCAACTTGACAAACCCAAATAATTATTCGGCTATCAGTCTACAAATCGAATAATAAATGCATTAACAATATCGATCCTAACCACGACGTAATTATAATTAATTCTCCACACAAGAATTTTTGCAAATCTTTAAAAAGAATACTTTTGTAAATACCGAAATTGCTTTGGTACAGATTTCTTTTTTTCAGATGTATTATTCATTACGTGGCGCAATCTAATCGTTTTGTTTGTCAAACGTCGATTTACGATGGTAGACGATTGTCGAATAGTTAACAGCCGCAGGAAGCGTCATCGGCCAAGCCGGTGCCATTCGATTTTCCAGAGTCAATCGTTAAACGCTCGTACGCGAGGCGTCTAACAATAAGTGAGTTCCGCCGAAAGAGAGCGAGAGGGGGAAATCGAGAGCGAGAGAAAGTACAAAACTCCATGCATACAAATGGTATGCTAACAAGATACATTTGTCTACGGTGGTGTGTAACCCCGCCGTTAGCAAGTGCGTAAGCACGAGGCACGGTGGTGTTGGTGAAGGCAGCGGTACCCCCCCGCGCGAATCGTGACGCGTAACTCCCCGGATCCTTTCCTCACGGTAAGCAGATTTATAGATCGATTATAGACTTCGCTTATGATTGGAACCATTTGCATGATGTAGGTATATACAGTCGGTAGCTCCTCCGCTGCAGCCTCTTCCCCCTTCGTCTCCCTCCCCGTCTCGTCACGCGTTTTGTCCCTCCCTTTCCCTTCTCTCTGTCGCCGCCGCTCTTCAGCCACCATGAATCATCCGTGCCAACTGCTCTCTTATGGCTTCACGCGATAAACGTTTGATGCGCGGTGAGCGATGCGTGTAACGCGGTTGTTTGCATATTCTTCGTTTCGCTCGCCTCCTTATCCCTGCGCGCAGAACGCCAGCTCGCATCGGCAAGAACACCTCCCGTGCTGGCTGCATCCACCACCACCACCACCACCTCCTTACTCTCGACCGTTTTATTGATAGGGATATGTAAATTTGACGTCCCAGAGTATAAATCGGCTTCATTCTCACGCTTGTCAAGCGGGAATTAAAATTCCGCAACTCTTCGCGTTCTACGCAATACGACGGGACAGAAACGCTGAATCGATGACGATCATAAATTTTTAATAGTTAAAAGAAAGATGTTAAGGAACAGTTACGGTATTCCCCGCGCCACGTTTTATGGTCAAATCAAAAGAGGAAGATTGGAATTGAGGAAAGACGCTTCAAGTATAATCAGCTATCACTTCAACAATTATTTAACTTATCGACTGGTTTTTACAAATTGGACTAACCGAATTCTCATCTCCAACCGACGAATTAGTTTAACTATATTATATCATCGACCTTCGTGACTTAGTTTATAATTTTTTCTTTTGACAAACGGACAACCGTTATATTTATAATATGTTTATGTCTAGCTTTGACCTCTTATTCTCCGAACTATTTTACATATATATTTTCTACAACTTGCATTTCTTTCTACTCGTTTAATATCTGACCGTTGTTTTTATTCAATCTCTTGTTTTTATGTATTTAATGTTAAAATATTATTGATGTAAAATTGAAGAAGACTAAGTAGTAGTCAAAACGTATTTTCTATTCTAAACATCTATTTAATGATTTTTTAAATAAAGCTTTGTATTATTAACTTATTAAAATCTTTATTTGACCCAACTGGCCCGTTTATTGAAAAAATAAATTCCTAGCACAACGTTTCGACCCTCGCTTTGGGTCCTTTTCAAGTGCAAATCTGTAAATCACAGACTGAGAATAGAGTGAGACTTACAACAATTAAAGCAAGAAAAGATCAAACATTTATACTGTATTATTACAGTATTGCTTCCTAACGAGTAATAAGTGGTATAATTATTCGTCTCGTTTCCTGATTATAATTATTATCTCGATTGACTTTTAATTTATACAACGATAACTATTTTTTGACCTTGGTTATAATATTATGTTTTATTGTCTTTTGTCGCATATCTATAGTTTATTTATATTCTAATTTATTACTGATGGTTCTTCCGCTATGTTCACCTTATATAAATATTTTGATTGTAATCAATTTTCATATGTTATTATTATCTATATGTTACCTAAGAATTATTTAACTAACAATCTGCTGATGAAGACTTAGTAGAGTCGAAACGTTCAGTTGAATTTAGGGAATTTAATTATTTTCAGTTGATATTACGATTTTTATTTAATTTCATCTATGTATAATAAACATCTTGATTTTTAACTTTTAATTGCTCGTATCCTTGACCATTATTACATTGCTTGCTTATGTATTATTACTTTTTTTTATTTTTGTTATTTGTATTATTACTTTTTTACGGCCTTATTATTTAATCGTATTTGACCGTTTCCTCCTTTATTTGCTTTGCATACAACGAGTTAGAAAATCTTATTTATTTATAATCAGCTATTTTAATTCTCACGCGTGTATTTACGATTTAATATTAATTTTCTTAAAATAACAGAGACAACTACACTTTGTTAGATTTAAATATCTTTATTCTTATTAAATTTCCATATGATTGTGGAACAAATTATTGATTGTTTCATACTCATCTCATTGCAATAAACAGAATCTTAATAACATTTGAATAATTCCCAGAAATCCTTACACGCAAAAAACTTGCGAATCCGGCAAGCGGATTAAATCGCACGAAGGAGAATTTATAATTATCCGCGGGGCTTTGCGAATCTCCGCGGTCTGCGAATGGCATTCGTCGAGCAAACCCGTGAGGAGGGGCTGGTATCGGAAAGGGGCGACCGACGACGCGACGATGGGAAAGACGAAACCTCGTCTCGGAGTCCCTCACTCGTGATTGATTAACTACCTTTTTTTCCCCTTCCTCCCCGACGAGAACGACGATGAGAAACGTAATTATAATTTTTATTCATTACCGAGCGCAGCGACGACGTCAACGTCGACGAAGATCGCTCCGTTTGATTTCCCATTTAGAGGCACTCGCGCTTGCGGTTTCGAGATACGATTCTTTCCGACGCGTCGGGCCATCTCGCCCGCGGTGATCAATATTCATTTACAGGCCGCGGAGGGTGCCGCTATAAGGGATTAGCTGTCTACGAGACGCGCTAATCAGTGCGGTATCGCGTGTCTTTTCTTTTAAATTCGTTCCCTCCGCTCGCGTCGATCGAATAAGAAATTAAGAAAACGCCACGTGTGTCGGACGCGGAAGAAAGAGAGGAAGGCGGAGAAGGCGTAAATGCTTAGAAATATGTGTCCCTTCGAAGTCAAACAATCGCAATAAATACAAAATTTTTTTTTTATTTGACATCCCAGAGCAATTTACAATCTGTCTTTAAGACATTGAGTACAGCTTTCTGATTAATGTTAACTTGCAAGGTATGTATTCAGCAATACATCCTTATTTAGAGCTGTTCACTGCGTAAATAAGTATATACTCGCAGTTTTTGTGACAGTTGGGTATCTAAAATTGACTATTCCTTATAAAGGTCGCTTGGTATTTTTCTTTTGAGCCTGTGAGCTCTTCTTGGTTTGTTTAGGTACTTGGCAAGAGTATCGGGTGGTCAGTCAGTCTGTGATATCTAATGCTGTGCTTTGATATTTCATCATTAACACTAGGTACTTGCAGTTCCCGATGTATGGCTACGTTTGTCATGAACCATGGAGCTTCCATGATTATGCGCAACATTTTAGATTGAAATATTGAAAATTAGTCGACCTTGACTGACAAAATATGATTTATTAAAAATAATAAGTAGACTACGTTTCGACCCTTCGGTTTGAGTCCTTATCAAGTCTGCGGGTCGAAACGTAGTCTACTTATTATTTTTAATAAATTATATTTTGTCAGTCAAGGTCGACTAATTTTTAATATTTTAATTTGATACTGACGACTATTTATTACTTTCAATTTTAGATTGAAATCGCTGAAGAATTTCTATGTAAATACAAAATGAACTAGAATAAATCATAAGTACAATTCTAATTCGAAATCATCAATTACCATGCGGCGTGCGCTTTAAATGAGCGGTATCGAATAATTGAATTGGTGTAATTCAATTTCTAAAGCAATTTTAATGAACTGATGAAGCGACTAACGTCGGCGATTAGAAATATTAAATGACGATACCATCCTTTCCATCTGGTCGGCCATTGATCACCATTCAAGGAGCTGTTCGCTCCTTCCATCTCGCTCTTTCCTACTTTTTCCTCGCGCTCTCTTATCTCTCGTAGACTCTCGACTCGACACGGCATCCATTTATCTTGTAATTAGTTCCGATCGTCTTGCTCCCTTATATCACACGCGCGCGGGCTTCGTGCCCGAGCGGGAGCACGAGCGGGATAACGATAAACCGCGCGCGTCGTGAGCGGCAAGTCCGCGAGCTTCGCGCTCTCACGAAAACACATTTCCAGGATTCTCCTTTTCGCGAGCCGATCCCTCGGCGTGGCGCGCACGAAAGCGCCGTTAACAATAATCCAAATCGCTTTCTTCGTCATGCGAGACGTGCCGTCGGCAACGATTCGCCAACGACGATGATTCCGGCCGACGCGAGCAATAACTTTAAACCGAATCGAACCCCCGAGACATCCGGGAGTGGCTTATTTGCATACCGACCTGAAAATCCCGCACCCTCTGCCATTCGAAGTCACCCACTCGACATAAGGTGGCCCCGTGCGGCACGCTCGCGCGCGCGCATATACCCACACACGCATGACACGCGTACGACACACGCGCAAGTCGCTCGCCCTCCTCGCCGATCGTTTAGCACTTTGGCGTAATTTTTTCCATCGCCCCCGTCGTTATTTGCATAGCCGCGAGAGAAGCTCCCATCGAAGGAGGAGAAACCGAGGGCGCCGGGACCGCGATAAAAATCGATGTCGTCTAATCGAACCAAAACACTCGGCCCTCATTATTTTTGTATTCCAGGACGAGCTCCATTCGCCTGTGGGAGAGGGAGTTTGGCGAACGTATCGAATTCGATGTAAGAGCCGATCCCACTCGAGGAAACACACCGGCGAGTCATCGTGAGCGCTGTAAATAGGGGACAAAAGTAAATCTTGTTATTCCTAGCCAGTTAAGAAAAGAAAATTTTGCAAATTTCGCGCGAATCATTGGAGATTGTCTGACGTCAACGTTTGCGTTACGACGAAGAGCTTTACATGCGGAAGAATATTACATCTTTTCCTTTACATCTTTTTTTACATCTTTTCTTAATCCTTTTTGGAGAAGAATAAATTTTATAACCAGAAACCTTAATTTTCCTAAATCGCCAGTAAATATAATAATTAACATGTAATAAATTGTAAGATAACTTAACTGGCCATAGATGGTATTCTATTTATTACTACGTATCAACCATACGGATTGTGGTCCTCTCTCTACGAGTATTAAATTTTTAATAATAATAATGCTAAAAGCTTTAGGACCACAATCCGTATGGTTGATACATAGTAATAAATAGAATACCATCTATGGCCAGTTAAGTCGTCTTACAATTTATTACATGTTAATAAATTTTATACTTCTAATAAGAAAAATAAAAATGTAACAAGACAAACTAATGAAATAAATTCGTTTGGGGTTTAATGCGTGGTGGAAGAGTATCAAGCAGCAACGTCTCTTCCGCGATCTCGCGGCCTCCTTTCCTCGGCGCACCGCGCAATCGCGCTGTGCGATCGCGGCACGCACTGTAAAATAAATAGCGCATCAGCGGACGACAGAAATATTTCTCTCGCTAAAAAGAGGCGCGAAGAAGTACGGTATAACTGCGTGTAAGTCACCGGTAATGCAAAGTCTATCCCCCGTTCCACACCGGGCTCCTACGTAAGAGGTACACAGTGCCTCGGAAGAAGGTTCTCGCTCCGGTATCGATAGGGTATCCCCGGGGCTCCCATGGTTTACTGCGGGCATTACTTCGAGGATAACACCCCGGAATAAAAACCTTTATGACCTTACTTCACTTTCCATCCATTTTATTCCCCCCGCGCGCCCCGATGTCCATTTCGTACGTATATAATGGTGTTACCGCAACCGCGAGTACCCTATGGCCCCTTCCTGCGTTCCCTCATCTACTCTTCCCCTCTGCGACCCCGCATCTCGTCTCTTTTTGCGAAATAATTTACGGCAGGAAAGGCGAATTATGGGACACGATCGTTTTGAACTCCCTGGGTCCACACACCGCTCGATTTCCATTTATGGTCCAGGGAATGCGCAGCAAGCATTATGAGGCGCCACGGATTTCCTCCTTTTTGGATCAGCAACAGATTGCTCGACCTTCGCAATAAATTTCTTAATATTTGAACGACGCGGAGTTTACTTTGACAAACACACTATCAGATTTTAAGGTTTAAGTTAAAAAAATATACAGAAGATCAGAAGCAGCTTCTTTTTTTCGGGTATTTGTGGGAAGATAAGTGGCTATCAAAATGTTAAATGACTGTTTAATCAACCAGAATTTAGATTTGAATAAAAATAGCAAAAGAAGTTTTCGAAGTGTATGAATGAAAATCTTCTATCCTGTACGTGGAGGCATCTGGAGAGGAATGGCGTAAAGCAACCAAATGAGACTCGGTCGATACGCAATAAGATAATTGTAAAGGTCTCTCGACGTGGAATGCAACGTTGTAATATTGTTATAATATCGTTGTTTAATAAAAAATTATTATATATATTATATATATAATAATTTTTTTTATACAAACAAGATTTCCAATTCGATTAATAAATTATAAGAATCTATAAATATATTACATTACGTATTATTAAAATAAAAACTCTATTAAAATACAAATAGCGGAGTACGCGAAAAATGCAATAAGTTTACATATTTCACTTCTGCCTGCGAAGCTTGATTCTTTAGAAACCGTTTATCAAAAAAATATCGAAACTTTTGTCGAGATGAAATCGATTTTGATTTCCCAAAATTATCTCTTTTCTATGCTATCGGATTCTCTCAGAACGCGGACGATAATATTTGATATTATCTGTCTGTTCTGAGAGAACCTGCAAACTCAAGAACGAGTCGCGGATCCGAGTCTCGCCCGGAGCGAAGAGACGCCTTCTCATGCGAACGCGTAGCATCTCCCAAGTAATGATGCACGACACGCCGGCCGCTGCGGTGTGGTCTCTTTAAAAAATAAAGACGCACGCGGCGCAGCTGTGATGTTTACACCCCGGGGAATGCGCACCCTGAAATGCAATGCGACACGGAGAAAGTCGAGAAGAAGTATGGAGAGAATGTCAGTGCCTCTCTCTCTCCTCTACATATATACTCGAAGACTGGGGAGATGGCGTGGACAGACGGGAGACACGGGGGGGTGGCGGTGGTCGTCAGCGGCGACGGTTGCCGCTCGGTGGTGCAAAGGCAGACGCCTTCCCCGGGTTTCATTAACCCCACGCATTCATAATCTCGAGTGTGTTGGACGTGCGAATATAGATTGAGATGGGAATGAGACCGTTTTTGTCCTGGCGGAATATTTGAGGCGCGCGAGGCGCCGGACGAGAGAGGGCTCAAAAGGGTGAATCTGAAAGAGGAGGGGAGGGCTATCGTTTGCGCCGCGCGCCCGTTGTTTGGCGGGTAAATAGGCAGTCGATTGGCGAGGAAAGGGGGACCCTCTCCTCCACATGAACGAGGAAACAAACTCGAGAAGCCCCGCGAACAGCCGCTTTTCGGTCTCGTTGAGTGCCCGACGGGGCGACGTGCTCTCGAGCGCCTATCCGGCGATCTAAGCGAATTCTCTCGGATTGGATATGCGTCTAATCCGCGCGACGAGACCCCGTCGTATGGATCCCGTCGAGGGACCGTCGGTTTCCATATCGCGGGACAAAAATGATCCACGTGGCCGCTGTGCATCTCGTTTCGCACGCCGAGCGATTCTCAGTAAGATCGAATTTATAGTGATTCGTAATGATAGAAATGAAAAATGAAAATGTCTTCGGAATATCGAAAGAAACATTGCATCGTGAACTTTGATAAAAAATCCACGACCACAGATAGAAGAAAAGGCGACGCGCACAGTGGCGAGTCGAGCTAAAATTCCGACGTGCCGGCAACTGGAGCACAAAGTTCACGACACGTCGGTCGTCGGAGGAAACACGTCCACATGGACGGAAAGTCGGAGGACGGAGAGTAGAGATACCCATAGAGAAAAAAAGAGAGATAGGAAGGCGGCGAGGATCGAAGCAGCTATATGCGTAAAGCGGAGAAGGTTCGCAAGAGATGAGGGAAAATAGAAAAAGGAAGCGAGGAGGGAGACGTACGACGAGAACGTACGGTCGCTCTCTCCATTTCTGTCCTCTCCTCGACTTGCTGGTTGCATTTGCCATTGGGTAGCTCTCGCTCGCGACACGAGAGGCGGACACGTCGGCGGGCGACGGAGGGTGGCCACCCCGACGATACGGGGGTGGTGGAGGTGAGGTAGGAAAGCTACGACGAGGTGGGTGGTTGACAGAGAGAGTGAGCCAGCCAGGCAGGAAGGGATGGCGGTCGAGCGACGCCGTCGCCGACGACAACGACGACAACGACGGTAGGCAACATCGGTGGTTGTCGCGAGAGGACCGACGCCACTCGGAGTAGCACTGAGAAAGCGAACGGAACGGAAAGCGGCAAGAGAGAAAGCGGGAGAAGGAGGATCAAGCGGAGGAAGAGGAGGAGGAAGCGAGAATTCCGCCGAGGAACGAAGAGAGAAAGAGAGAGAGAGAGAGAAGAAGAAGCGATGGTGGAGAGCGACGCGCATACGGAAGAGACGCGGCTAGAGAGAGAGAAAGAGAGAGAGGGAAGGAAAAGAGAGCGCGAGAAGGAGGGAGGGGTGGAAGAGGGTAAGAGAGGGACCTCGGCTTGGGGTGTGCTCTGTGTGTAGCCCGGTCGATTCAGCCCCGGGCACTCGACTCCAAGCTACCTCTATCTGCCGTATTCCCTCTATTCTCTCTCTCCGCAAGCATCGCCACGGTGTTACCCACCGACCCATCCTCCTCCCCCTCCCCCCCGCTCTCCACCCGCTTTTCCCGCAGAGGTCCACCCCGCTGCTGCTGCTGGTGCTGCTACTGCCGCTGCTACTGCTGCTGCTGCTGCGGTCGTGACACTAGGTCCCGATACAACTTCCCAACGACCACATTATTCTACCGTACGTCCGTACGCGCGCTACTATCGGCGTTACCAGGCTCTCGCAACCACGACCGGAGTTAGAGAGGTCGGGGATAACGAGTTAAGAATTCACTTTTGCGTTCGTTACCGCGTTAAAACTGGGCTCTTCGTTGGCCGCAATCTTGAGAAGAGGATTTAATCAGTCTCGGTTTTCTCAACTCGTCCTCGATCGTTTTCTTCAATTAGTCCGGTTCCTCTCAAATTTACGATCGAATCAAAAAGTCCCAGACGATATCGCGACAAGAAAAGAATCTCAAGACACTATCTCGAGTTATTATTAATAAAATGTGAGAAGGCAACTCTCATATGAGAATTTCTGCAAACTACTCGGAATTGTTCTCAGCTGCTGGGCTATTGTCCAATAAGCGGGGTAATTCGCGACAAAAGCCACCACCCCTACTCGCGGGTCGCCATCTTGGGAGATTCGACGATTTCTGGTGGAGAATCACGAGTTCCCCGAGGGGGGCGTAAGAACTATCCGTAGTTCTAGACTCTCTCTCGGGGCAACGAGTAATGGCAGTTGCCTGTAGTCAGGCGGGACCGGAGACCCTGTGTCTCCCCGCGAAGGAGAGAGAGAGAGAAACGGAGAGGGGCGGTTCTCCAGGCGGGGGGCGTACGACGGCGGCCGTGTTATTTGTACGCAGACGTAAAGCAGCCACCTGGGCCACCACCGTGGCGCGCATTGGTTTCTACGTTTGTGCCGTTTGTCTGTACGTCTGATGACGTCAACCGGCAAGCTCCACCCAAGGTAGTGGTGGGCCCCCTGGTTGCCTCCGCGAAGCCACCTATCCTACCTATCTCGATCTCCTCCGCGAACGAGCGCGAGGTCGAGGAGAGGGTGGTCGTCGTAGTCGTAGTCGCGGGGGGCGCTTGCGCGAAATCGCCGGATCGTTTATTTGTATCTGTCATTGCCGGCTGAGGTGGCGGTAGAGGGAGGGATGCCTCTCTTGCTCCTGGAGAGGAGGATTCCCCTCCTCTCTTTCCCTCCCGCCTCCACTTGCTTTCTTTTCGCGTCTTTTTCCCGCTGCTCCCCCCCCCGCCCCCCCCCCCCTCGCTGTCGTCCTCTCCCATTACTGCCGTCGCCGCCGCCATCGTATCGCGAAGAATTCGCGGGTACCGATCGACACGCACGTTGATTCATCGAATGCCTGCTAATTCACTTTTATCGTCATTCGTAGTTTTCCCTCTGTTCTAAGATTTCCTTTCCTTCGAGAGAAGAATAAAGAAAAATCGCACGAATCGGCGCGATTTGTTACATCTTGTAATGCTCTTTACGCCGTAACGTCGTAGCAAGTTAACTAGGTCGATAATTGAGGGCTCGCGTTTTGCAATGCAAATTGCGTAGCATCGCGCGAGAATCTTTGAGCGTACGGACGGTCCTCTCGCTTCCGGCTTTAGTTGTACAGAGGCGAATTTATTTCTTGTCTTCCTCGTTATTAAAACGTTGGGAAACTGAACGTCGCGCCGCGACGAGTGCGGGTCCCGCTTGCGGTCCAGACTAAAGGGTTTTAACCCGCACTTTCTCACCCTCTCTTGGCCTCTCTTTATATCGTAACCTAGCTGCCTCGATCGTGTCGTCGTCGTCATCGTCGTAGCGATGGTCGATGCTCGGAAATTTAAAAAAAAGATTCTATAAATAAGCGCAAATAAGGGGTGTGCGCTGCCGCGACTTTGAAACTCGTTTGAAACACCTTTACGACGCGAGGTGAACGCGTTATTAATTTTTTCCGAATATAGCGATCGAGGAAAAAAGATCACTCTACTTCGACAAGGGAGCAAGATGCAAATGGACGTTCGCGGGGGAAGTGGGCGAAGAAAAACCACCGACTGAAAAATAGCCGGCCGCCTCGATGGGACTTCTCCTTCTCTCTCTTTCTCTTTCTCTCTAATTTTCGTTTTGTGAAAATATTTCCGCGGAAAATAGCGTGAAAGTAGAATCGACTTCGGCTCGCCTCATGGTGCGGCGGCACCGTTTTATCCCTTGCGACCTAGCGGGCGCTTTGATGAAACCAATTAGCTCGTTTTTAACGGCGCGTCGTACGAGCGCCCCGCGGTTATGGGAGCGCGAGTAAAATGTCAACGCCAAACGGCTCGTCTCGACACGTCTCCGCTCTCTCTCTCTCTCTTTCTCTCTCACTCCTTCCGAGCTTCCAGCTGAGGCTTGTAGAGAGGCGTGCACAGGTGTGTTACGGTAACCTTGACTTATAAAAATAAACGGACCGTCGCGTCGATTGACCGTAACGGACGTTTTAATTGCGACCGAGAAGGCAGCCCTGTTGGCTGCGCCATTAAAGAAAGCACACCCGCGTCGTCGCCACCACACATATAACTTCGATAATTTAATAACGATTATCTGTGATGCGGCAACGCCGCCGTAATTCGATTAAATCGTCGCTCCACCCGAGTGTCAATGCGCAACGTCCTATCGACTGCTTGCGTCGCAAGCGTGTCTCGACCATCACCACGCTAGTACCCAGCCAGGCTAGAATAAGAGACGCTGGCTTCAGACTAGTTACATCCAAAATCGAATTCCATCTGAAAGATCCGAGGAATATGACTCTGCTTGAAATTTTTAAATATTACTCGTTAAAGGGACATTCTTAATCCTTGGAAAAAATATGTTTGTCATTTATAATACGCTAGAAAAGGGAGGGTTTAATAAAACTTTATGCAATAGAAAAAGTGGATCGATTTGGATTGAAAAGAATTCAAACTGAGCGCCTAAGAGAATGACAAAGATTTTCTCGAAAAAGATTGTTGTCTTGTGAAGTAATTGATTGAAGATACATCTCTTTGAGGGCGGCTGCGAGAAGTAACCGCACGAAAAGTACGGTGTGTGCGAGCGCGCGCGCGCGCCGGCGTTACCTTCACCGCGCAAGAAAAACGAAATTTCTTTCCCGACGCTCTAGTCGGAGCACTCTCCGAAAGAGGCGAGGTAAAAAGTGACCGCTCTCCGTGAGGGAAATATCGTGCTTCGTGCCGAGCTTTTTCCCCGTTCCACTTCCATACCGGACCTTTCGTTCTTCTCGCTGCTAACCTGCCCGCGGCCACCCCCGACTACCCCCCCCCGGACACTGCGCTCTCTCTCTCTCCTTCTATCTCTCCACCGCGTCGTTCTTCGCCGCGTTTCACGAGGCATAGCATCTGCCGGCAGTAACAAAAAAATCCTCCAACCATCCTCGACGATCCTCGGGCAGCCTTAGCTTCGCGCTTCTGCTTCTGGGGTGGGTTTCCCTTCGCGAGAGTGGGAAGAGAGGCTCGTAGAGAACGCCAGTGCAGAGAGAGAATAGTAACGAAGGGCGGGAGAGAAAGGGAGAAAGAGGAGCAATATATACCGAGTGCAAGGCGAACGGAGCGAGAGTGGGCGAAATAGAGAGACGGAACGACCGAGGAGAGAGAGGGCGAGGGAGGTCGGGTCGGAGGTTCGCGATAGGAAGGCGGCGAGGGGGTTGCGCCGAGGAGTACGGATGGGGCTCGGGGAGGACGGCGGGAGGGAGGACACGGAGGGTTTAAGTGCCGCCGAGTGTCTACCTCCTTGTGGGATCGAACCCAGGACTCTCCGACTCTGTCTGCGTCTCTTTCTCGGATCGAAGCAAGGCGTCCCTCGACCTCCTCCGTGCTTTCTCTGTGCTACCTCTCTTCCTCGCACTTTCTCAGACCTCTCTCTCTTTCTCTCTTTCCCTCTCTCTGACAGAGCTATATAGCTCGAAGCTGCGCGCGTATATATACATATATATATATATATATATATATATATATATATATATACGCGCGGGTGTACGTACGAACGCGCTCGCCGGCATAGAGAGAGGGAGAAATCCCTCTTTCCCTCACGGATGCGGAGGCACGGTCGTTGCCGGAGGAAAGAGAACGAACACGCAGACAGACGCGCGGAGACGGCGAGAGATCCCGCTGCGAAATTCGCCGTCTCTTTCCGCCGGGATTTAACCGTTCCTCTCTCTCTCCGTCCGCACCACTACGCGCCCGCTCGCGTATATACGTACGCGCCGCGCGGGGCGTAACCTACCCCCCTGTGAAAACCACACAGCGACACCGACAGTCGGCATTTCGCCGTGCCATTGGCCCCAGACGACACTCGGAAACCCAATGGAAAGCGCAAATACGACACCGACTTCCGGTCCGTGGAAACGAATTCGGGAAACTCCTGGCAAATCGCGCAGGATCACTCGCTTTCCGCCGGTACCCGCCGGCCCTCGCCGCGGGATTCGACCCCCATCCACACACCGCCTCCACCTGTCCGTGCAGTCACATCCGAATGCTGGAAACTCACGACGATTGGTCGTAATAACTGCCGAATCGCGATTGGTCGTATCGCGCCGCGCTTTTCCTCCTTTCGCGAAAAATGGAGCGGATCTCGATAGGTCTCCACCCTAAGAGAGATCTTACATGGTGAAAAGTGGTAATACCTCGATAAACGAAAACATTTCCCATAATTTTTGATAATTCATGATTTCCTCTGAACCTCCATCTAATCACTACACTCATTTTCGAGCAAAGGCAGGGATATCGAAGAGCAACCGTTATTTCAACTGTAAGACTTGATACAATTTCATTGAATTAGGAATAAGAGCCGAGTTAAAATATATAAAGTACATCCCTCTCCAGCCGAATACGAGGGATCAATGGCGAGACATCGTGTAGCTTCCGCGAAGACGAAGATCCTGCCAGGAGGTTATCGAGTTCGGGATTAACGGACGAGCATGATCCTGAAGGACCGCCGCAGGAACGGTGGCCATTAATCCCAAGTTATATCGGGAGTAAAGCTCGAGGTTACAATGCGGACGCGGTTGCACCGCCTTGGAATCCTTTTCGACCAGTTTCGCGTGTCTCTCTCAGGCGTGTCGCAAGAATACCGGAAAGGATAACGAGACTTGCGCCTAATTTAGACAAGCGAAAAAATTATGTGTCGAAATTATCCTATGCTCCCGGCATAGGAACGACGTTATTCTCGGGACGATCGATTTTTCGAACGAGATTATGTGCGAGACGTAAGACGCTAGAAGGTGTTGAATGCGATTGCGTTCCCTATCGATCCCGAAAACAGAGGCTTCTTAAAGAGATGGAGCACTACCTTCACTCGCGATATAATTCGGCAAAATATCGTCGGGATATATAAGAGTTTGACTATTGCTATTATTCGCACAAATCTTACTCCCGACAGCATGCTAGTGACAACTTTCGCTGAGCATGCAATAATCGTACGCGAGTCGTATCTGTAGTTCCTTGAAGAGCAAAACGTCCGAATCTCATCTTTCGCTCAATTTCTATTATTCATTTACGAACGACGAATACAACGCGAGTGTAAAGTAAATGGGAAACAAAGGTTGTTCGCAAACAAACGCCATGTGTCTCGCAGGAGTTGAAAACGCGGTAAAGTATGCAAATAATCTCGCGCATCTTAATCCCAATCGTTCTTAATCAAGCCGGCTTTTCCTCGAGTATTTCACGTTGCGTAATTGCGTAAAGCGAACGACGAGACGTTTACGGGCTACCTCACGCAAGAGTTACGTTAAGGGTTAAATATCGCCCTGCAGCGTCCTACGCGAAAGAGCATACGGCGGGCGGGAGGGTGGGCGCCTCCTTTTCATCCTCGCGCTTCCTTCTTTCTCGCGAATTCTTGCGGAGAAACGCGAGGGTACGAGAGACGAGCTACGCCATTGGATAATACCGGAGGCCCCGGGTTCTCCGAGGGAACCATCCATTTAAAATGTCTCCCTTAAATCTCCAACACCACCGGCAACCACCGCTGCCGCCGCCGCCGCCGCTACCATCTCCACCTCCTCCGCCGCCGCCACCACCGTCGACTTTCAGTAGTTGCCCCCGCCTCTACCCCCTCGTTCACCCTTGGGCCACCTCCTCCCCCCCCCCGCCTGGACCGAAGTAGGTGCCACCCTCGCGCGCGCTACCGTCGGTTTCTTCTTCCACCCCTCCACTTTTATATCCACCTAAATCCATCCATTTTAAATGACGGATATTTTCTCCTCGCGACTGTATGGATTTTCATATTTTGCACGAGCGGGTCGCTTTCTCTCTTTCTCCCT
>NJRP01000179.1:395731-416774 GCA_003063835.1 Aphaenogaster floridana
CTCTCTCTCTCTCTCTCTCTCTCTCTCTCTCTCTCTCTCTCTCTCTCTCTCTCTCCCACGCTGGCATTTTAATAAAAATGGAAAGAGAGAAAGAAAACGACGGGGATTGGGAGCTCCGCGAAGAGTTGCAAGGAGATAAATCCCCTTCGCTCCGTCATCACGTTCACCTCGCAAAAGCGTTTCGCGTTTCCGGAATATCCCTGAGCGGAATCCTAAGATGAACTTTTGATCAAATTGCCATGGGGTAAAGGGTACTAATTACAAGAGGCACAAAAGAATGCGCGAGCTTTAGCCTCTGAGGATATTTGTGTGAACGGCCAGCAGAAACGGCCAATTCTACCTTGTTACTTTGTTTCTTTACATATAATTGAGGTATCAATTAGCCTTCTCAAAGAACGTGCATTCCCGTAGGAAGTTAGCAAGAAGTTTATTCCACTGAATTTTCTATCTGCGGCGTCATCGATTTTTGTCCGACGTAGTAAAATCAGTCGTATTCCTGGAGCTTAAAAGCATAGTGAAAAAAAAATCGGTCATCGTAAAAGGAAGAGAGAGAGACAAGTTGGGAGAGAGGAAGAGAGCGAGAGGGTAAGAGAGGTTACTTGCGTCAGAGCCAGTTATAAGCTTCGGAGATCATGGAAGACAACGAAAGGGGGCAAGAGGTGGAGCAAGCAGACGACATGTATTATTGATGTGCCTGTGTCGCCGGCAAGCCTCTGCCTCTTCTCTTCTCTTCTCTCTTACCCATCTCTGCCACTCCGCTCTTCCGAGTATCTGCGTCCCCTCCCCTCCCCCTCCGTCTCACTCACCACCCAAACCTCACCACCCTCCCTTCCATTCCCCTTTCCTCCCTTGAAAACACCCGTGCGAGTCTTCCAGTTTCCGATACATTCCGCCAGGAATCCCAGTCGTCGTCTCCGTCACTCGATATCTCTCCCGTGCACGCATACGCGTACACGCTCAACAAAATCCTTCCTAGTTTCCGCGGAGGATGGGAACTCGATCTCATACTCTCATCGCGCAATTAAGTCCCTCTGCGCTTTATCCGTGTGTGAAGAAAGCGCGCATCGATCGATCACGGTTTTTTGCGTCTCCTTTTTTTTAGTTAGAAATATCTAGAATATTATTTAACGAGGAAAAAGATCTTTCTTTTTTTTAAATAAAAATAAATTGTTGCGCGTTAGAATCGCGATCGAGTCCGTTCGATCGCGTTCTCCCGACAGCGAGAGAACGCCGCTGCGGGATTGAAACCGACCGAGGATGGATCTGCAATAATTGCAAGTCGAGTGCATTATGCACGGTCGGCCGAGTGCGGAAAGAACGTCATGCTCCCACCGATCGACCTTTCGTGAGAAAGAAGAAGAGAGAGAGAGAAAGGGAACGCGAAGCGTTCGGAGCGGAGACGCCGCCTTCTTCCATTAATCTCGCCGCAATCGAAATTAGCATAATTGACGGAGCGGAGAATAGCGGCCTGTTCGACTCCGAAACGCCATCTCGCATAATCTTACCATATATCTCACTCAGTGTTTTCCGATAAAGCACGCATCCGCGAAAGGACCATCGACCGTCCCAGAGATATCCCAGCGTGTCGAAATACTCTTCGCAAATGTAGACGGAATCCTCGGATCACTTGGCTGCGGAAAAAAAGCATCCGCGATCCGTGTCGCATACAGCACAGAACGTTGAAAGAATGTTGTTGAGATGTTGAGTGTTGAAGGATGAATGTTTTTTTCAACATTGAATCTATGTTAAATTTTCTACATTGATTCTTAATGTTGCTGCAACGTTGAAACAACATTAAACAAATTATTATCTTTTTCGGCACCGCCGCCAGATGGACGCGGCAGAGTTTTATTTCTCGTAAGTAAAAAACCATAGAATAGAATATAAAAAACACAGCATTATAAGAATTTTCACTCATGTTCTAATGATATGACTCTTTGAAGGAGAGTCTCTAAAATTGGGCACAAGAGTAAATATTATTTTGGAAGACAATTTTGCACATTTATTTTATTCAATTTTTTAACAATATAATGTACATAATGTAAATGAAATCTACATTGCATATACATTGAATAAATATTGAATCAATATTGTACAATAATCTTGTATGTTGAATAAATGTTGAATCAATGTTCCTGAATGTAACGTCTGCAAGACATTACATCAACGGACATTGGACGTTTCTGCAATGTCATTTCCATGTTGAATCTACATTTCACAATATTGATGCAACATTCGCAATGTTGCAATTCAACGTTTCTGAAATGTTGATTCAACGTTCGTTTGCGGTATGGGGTCTCGGGATGCCGTTACCGGAACGAAATCTAGCCAATTGTGCGATTCGCGATTTACTAAAAACCGCGGTTCTCCCGCGCCCCCGCAGCCCCGTCGCGAAAATATGCGCGTCGTTTGTATTCACGGTACGCGCGGAGAAACTTAAATTGCCGCGATTAAACTCGACATCGTGCGCGCGCGCGCGCGCACGCGACGGGAGATTAATGAATTTTCGGAAGCGTAAAATCTCCCGATACTCTACGCGGCAATGTTTCTACTCCATGCGGGATCGATCTGTGAATTTCGCGGCGCGCTGTTCGACTGGTTTTAATAAACGAGCGCGCGAAGGGAATGCAGATCGTGCGCGAGATATATAGGATAGCTACATCTCGGTGGACCGCGGGAACGAACCGACGGCTTTTTCTCGCCCTCGTCCGTCCCTTTTTCTCTCCCTTTTCTCTCTTCCGTCGTAGTCTCTCTCTCTCCCTCCCTCCCTCTCTCTCTTTCTCTCGCGCGCGCATCTCCTTGAGCAAGACGTATCGACGCGGATTTTTTTCCGCGTCAGTCATTTATCAAAGCCCTTCGTTCTCGGTCGCACCCCACTCACCCGATACACGCGGATCCGGCCGAAGGATTTAGGCAAAGAGACTAGACGGAGGTGGAAAAGGAAAGGGGTGGCGGAGGGTGGAAGGGGGAGGGGACATGCCCTTCCTCGGACTACATCCGGCAGTATCGGATCGAGACGCCGTAAGATCCCCGATCCACTCGCGCTCTCGTTATTAGTGACCTCTTAGACCCCCTCCTCCCATGATGGGGGGAAGCAAAGAGAGGTATAACCCCTTCTTAGATTTTAATTTTTTAAATTTAAAATAATTTTAATTGACAACCACACATAATTTTTTGTTTGAAATTTATACAATTAAAAGTACAAATTCCATAAAAATAATATCTAAGGCTCCAAAAGATTTAAAATCATCGAAATTAATAGGGCATAAAGAGCCAGGCTGGATTTTCGTGGCACGAAATATATAGTATATTTACACTCTACCCTACCGCCCCTTGAAAAAAGTTGTAAGGGCGCCTATGTTAGCGACACAGTTCGACAAGAAAGGATAATCGCACATAGAAGTGGCCTATGCGACCGTCGACATTCGCGCTTTTCACCCGTTCTTTTTCTGTCGGCCCCGTGTCCGTGGCGTATCAAATCTTCCGTCCTGTGACGAATAATGGCAAAAATATAGACGGACGTATCGGAAGGTACTCGACGTAGCCGCGAACACGGTAATTAAGGCCGGGGCATTAATCCTGAAAAAATTCGACGGCCGCCACGCTGCAGTTACCAACGTTGGCCCGGGCAATTTTTGCCCGGCCACGTCCTCGCACGCAACCTTTCCCCACGAGGAGAGCTTCACTTCCGCCCTGTCCTCCGCCTCCCCCGTTCCCCTTCGAGCAAGAGCTCGATCGAGTATCGGATGCTTGTGGTTTTAGCGCGAGTGCGCGTGGAAGAGACCGATGCTGCGAGTAAATCCTCCGCCAAAACTCAACGACCTACAACGACTCACACCTGTGCCCCCGATCACCCTCCCATTTCCGGAGAATACACTCGCCGTACTCCGCGTCATCGTGAAATCTTGCGGGATTAAGATTTCAGCGGCGCGTCAGGGACATCGCACTCGCGAGGTTTCTACACTGAAAGGACGATTTTGCTCAGAGTTGGGAAGTAACGCGTTAAGCGGTGTCTACAATGAAATTTTAAGTCGTAAGATTTAACATGTCGACCAATCACAATCAAAATTGCGGTCTTACTTTTAGAATGCTCAACTGTGATTGGTCGATATGTTAAGTCTTACGACTTAAAATCTTATTGTAGACACCGCTTTACTTGTAACGCCGTCATCGTTACTTTTATTTTTTTATATATATAGTAACAATTTAGTACTGATGTTATATTTTTTCATAACAGTAACGGTAACGTCAGGATTGGGAAAGTTTTTTTTGAAAAATAATACGTTACCGTTACTCGTTACTCATTGAAAAAACGTTAAGTAAAAGTAACGCGAAAGTAACGCGTTACTTTTACTCGTTACGTAACGAGTAAAGTAACAAGTTACTTTTTTCAATGAATAACGAGTAATGATAACAATAACTTTCCAAAAGTAACTTTTCCAACCCTGGCATTACCGTTTCTGTTATAAAAAAAATGTAACGTCATTACCAAATCGTTACTATAAAAAAGTAATGATAACGGTAACGGCGTTACAAGTAACGCGTTACTTCCTAACCCTGGTTTTGCTCAAGTACCTAAAAATTTAACCAGATACAGATCTGAAAATAATTTTGTTGAACCATCAAAATAATTACGTAGGACGTTCTCTCAAGGATAGTGATAATGCTGCAAAATGTTTTGACATTCTAGCAACTTGCTTAAGCGTCCTACATAATTTATTTTGATGGTCCAAGAAAATTATTTTTAAATTTGTATCTGGATAAATTTTTAAATACTTCCATGTACTCGCGGATGTATATCCCGTCTTTCTACTTTTTTTCTAGCAGTTCTCTCCAACGATTATGTCTTACCCAGCGATCGAGCTGCTCGAGGATAAGACGAGGGGGTGGCAAGTGGTAAAGAGAGCGGCGACGTAATTTCAGTCTATTATAAAAAGACGAGCGCCATCAACTTCCAGCCGTTGTTAAAAAATTTACAACGACGACTCGGCACGTAGGTGGCTGGTAATCTGATCGAGCGCGATGAAAATGACACGTGACGCCGATGGCGGACTGCTGGATTCCGGCTGGACCCGGCGACGCATCTTTCCATCTCCCACTTCGCTTTCTTGCAGGTCTTTGCTGCTTCCGAGCTTCCATAAACTCCGGATGGTGGGTGCGTGAACGCGGGCGCGAGCGCTACACAACCTTTTGTTATCTCCTTTGAAAGAGACGCGAGTGCATATTGCATTACCTCGCGCCGAGCGCAAGGAAAATGGAGATAGACGGCGGAGAGAAAAGAGAGAGAGGGCGAGAACGAGAGTGAGAGCGAGAGGGAGAGTCGTGGCGTCAGAGGAGAGCGGGTCACAACCCGCCGAGTTTCATAAATATTTTCTGTACGGGCGTCGCCAAACTGATTTACAGTAGCTGAAGTATACGAGACGTAATGTAACGCAACGTAACAAGACTCGAGATACGTTACATCTTATTGCGTCAATCGTTAGGGAAAAATTCGCGAAGTACGCGCGGCGAGAAAATCGATACGATTCACGATATGAAAACTCAAGTTATTATATTGTTGACTTCTAATATTAACCCTTTGAAGTACACATTTTTCTTTATTGTTAATTTACAGGCAACCTATGTACTTATAAGTTTTTTGGGTTGCTGATTACAAATCTGAGGTCGAAATTCAAAAATTCAAAATGGCGGATCAAATTTCACACAAATCGCTTAAATTTTCGCAATTCAGGCCCGCCATTTTGGATTCGCCATTTTGAATTTTTGAATTTCGAACTCAAATTCGTAATCAGCGACTCAAAAAACCTAAAGTATGCAAGTTTTATGATGACATTTACTTATAGATCACTGTAAAATATATTTCTTCTGTAAAATATGCAATTTTTCACAATTTGTTTATTTATAGCATTGTTACAACTAACAAAATTTGATTCTTCACATTTTTAATATGTTTGTTAACATGTTATAGATCTTAAAAGTACAAAAAATCCGGATAAAAGGATCAAGAACATAATTTAAATAATTAAAAATTAAGAAAGAAAAGGTAGGATTGTGTGTGGGATTCCACCATGCTTCAAAGGGTTAACTTCTAATATTAACTTCTATGAGGTAGGTCAGGGAGTTCTGATATGCGGCCAGATAAAAGCCTTTCTGAGAGTCGAATAAGCGCGTTTAAAGTAAGATTTAAGAGCCATTCGGTAAGACGAAAAAAAAAAGATGAGGAATCCCCCGTTGAAATACGAGTGTTTGATTAGGAACACATCGTGTATATTATTCACGGGCGTGTATAGAGTGTGCCTGCGCATATGCAAATAGACGGCGCTGTCCAAAAGGCAAATACATGCGACCGTCAGATAAGACTGGTTCAAGGGCTCCGCGGAATATCCCGACTGGGGATATCCGGGAAGGACTCTCGCGGTCCCGATCGAACCACGGATTATTAGCGATAAGCCCTCCTTCGTCCCGAGCGTGGTAAAACTCGTCCTTGCACACTCTGCTCGATGCCTCTAGTCTTTCCCGCATGTACTTTATATTGCATTTTTAAACTCGCGCCGCACTTCTGACTTCGTTAAAGATCGACTCGTTAAATAAGCGCAAACGGGCGTAATGAAAATACAAATCGGACGAAATTTGAAACAAGAAAGGATCATTTGCGCACGCGAAAGAGAACGTTTTAGCGTGCTTCGTGTATTAGAATGTACTATAGCTTCAGTTAAAGCGTGAATACAGAAGTACTAGTGAAAATGATGTTCGTAAAAGATTAGTTAGATTTTTATAGAATTGGGCGTAGAGAACTCAGGGGGCAGCTATAAATATCTGAAGCTAACAGCTTTTTTTCTGCTTTAAGAGCCTCACGACCTAAAATACATGACCTTAAATTGAATGACCTCTGTCTAAATTCGTGCTATATGCATGTTATTCTGTACTCCACTCTTGATTGTTAGATGATCGTTTAGATGCTTTCTTCGGCTTCCTGTATTCTACGAATTTTAATAAACGTCCCTTGCTTTCTTAACCCTTTCGCGCCTAACGGGACATATGTGTCCCATCGAAGATTTGAAAAATTCTGCAATGTACCCTTATGTAAATTATGTTTCACACCTTATCATACATAAAATTGTTAAACATTTTTTTTAAACACGTATGTGATAAATTTTAAGTCGACCCGACTGGCAAGAGATGGTATTCTATTAATTACTACGTATCAACCATACGGATTGTGGTCCTCTACGTGTAACAAATTTAATTTTAATAAATGCTAAAGCATCTATTATATTCTCCCCCCTCCCCCCAAAATTAAAGTTTATTTTTTTGTATTAAAGTTTATTTTTTTTAAAGTCGGCGCGAAAGGGTTAATCAAGCTGTTATACAATAGGTCAAAAAAGTTTCTGTACATCTTGCACGCACTTATTTAATATTGCATAACTTTAACTCAAACGTCAAAAACTAAACATTATTTTGCTTAAAAACATAATAATAATTACAAATAAATTAAAAATATTATACCGCTCGATAAAAGCAAAAGCTATGAGAAGGTTAATAGGCCAAAATTCGACCAACCAACAGATATTAAATTAAAATGAACACATTTATTGAAAAGCAAGATAAACGTTCTCATAATAATAATTATTATAAGAAATATAAAAAAGTTATGACAATTAATTAACAAATATATGGAATATACATAGAAAAATTGAACAAAAATCAGGTTAAAAAAAAGTCTCCGCAATATATACAGCAATATAAATGTATTAAATTATTAAAATTCTCCATTTTTCTCATTGTTAATGATCGGTTACTCCTCTTTTAGCTTTAAAAACTTCTTTCATCCGCTTTTCCATTGCAGCGACTAACTTTGCTGTAACACTGTTCGACACTGTTTCAAGTTCGAACTATTCACATAATATTGTATGTTAAATTGATCCTTATTTCGTGCCTGATGTTTTTTAAGATGTCTACTTATTTTATCCCACAAGTGCTCTATAGAGTTTCTAGGCTTAAATATCTATGGTAATCTTTTTTAGGATGTTTTGTTGAAATTTTATGTTTATCTAAACAAATGGTTATTATCGGCTAATTTTTTCCATTTTACAAAGAACATACATTCTTTGCAAATTATCTCATCGTGACGAATAAAAAAGTTTTAAGATTTATAGTGTTTACACTTTAATTTCCTTTTTGGGCTGCGTTCAGATTCCTCACCCGGGTGTCCCGAGGTATCATTTTATCCTTGTTGTTTACTGAATGTTAAACAAGGATAAAACGATTCCTGAGGGCACTCGGGTGAGGAATCTGAACGCACCCTTGATAAAGTCCTCTACGATAATTTGTATCTGAATTACAGATTTTACAAGAAAAAGTTGTCCGTTTTGTAACATTTTTTTCAAAACGGTATAACTTTATCAAAACAGGTCGTAGGAAAATGTTCTCAAATAATGGATTTGTTAGGAAATAAGTACCATACATTTTTGTACGAAACAACCAATTTCCCTGAGCAGCGCATTAGTTTGAAAAAGAAAAAAATTTTTTCCATTTTTCAGATCTACGTTCAACATCCGCCATTTTGTTAAATATTTTATGTAACATAATTTACATTTTTTGGTTGTCAAGAGGAAGATTCAAGCTTTAATTTGAGCTTTGGTTCATCTCAATACGATGATTCTTCGCTGAGTTATTGCTAATCAAAAATGTTAAAAAATTGTGACAAAATTTGATGACCTATTTTTTTGCGGGTGAGTGTATATTAGCTATTCCTTTAGTTTTCTTGCTATGTTTGGGATCGTTATCCTATTGAAATATAAATGACTCTCCAAAATTTTTGTGCATTGCTGTGTATGTTATCTTTTATACTGTTTAAATAAATGTATTAATCCACATTACAGTCAATAAATTCCAAATTTCCTGCACCAGCCACATTCAAGGAGCCATACTATTACGTCACTACTACAAGCTTTACGGTTGAACGCAAATTTTTATATTGCATCTGCTAATTACATTTTCTTTTTATATACCATAATTCTTCCATCCAACTAAAAAATGTTGAATTTGCTTTTGTCATTGAATAATGACAAAATCGTGTTCTACAAACTTAAAGGCTTATCTAGGTGTGCCCTTGCAAACTTCATACATTTTCGTTTATTCACTTTACTAATAAAGTGCTTTTTTCTAACTACGCGATCATTATATTCTGCTTTTCTGATAACATTATGAATTGTTTCAAGTATAACTTTAATATCATAGTTGATTTCTATCATATCAGTCATTTTTGGTGCACTTGTTTTTGATTCATCTCTAATTGTCCTTAAAATAACACACTTGTGAAATGGTTCTAATAATTTTTGTGGTCGATTGTATGTTTTCGATTTTCAAGAGAACCGGTCTTTTTGTATCTGTCTTTAATGTATTAGATTATACAGTGGGATTTCTTTATCGTTTTTGCAATTTTTCCAAGAGACTGTCTTTCTTTTTTTTTAATTTTATGATTAGTTCACGAATTGGGATTGATTCATCCATTGCACAAAGAAATTTTAAAATATGTCTATTCCCTGCTTACCAACAATAAATTAACATAAAATTTCACCTTAATCCTTTGGGGTCCGATTTTTTTTTAGAATTGGAACATATATTATCTAGTTATTTTTAAAGATTTGTAGGGTCGCTGAATGAAAAAATGAGGTCGAAACATCAAAATTCAAAATAGCGGATCCAATACGACAGATCCAAGAAATAAAATATTATCATATTGTAATGAAATTGTTTGTTATGGGTTATTGAATAGAAAAATAATATCGAAACACAACAATTCAAAATGGCGGATCCAATATAGCGGATTCAAGAAATAAAATATTATCAAATTGTACTGAAAACTTGTTTATTATGAGATTTTTGTATTACTGAATACGAAAATAATGGCGAAATAATAAAATTCAAAATGGCGAATGCAAAAAGTAAAATATCAAATTTTAATGAAATTGGTTATTATGGAAAAATGTATATAATATTAAGCTAAAACTAACTTGTACAAAAACTTTTGTAAAAAAACGAAAAATTAAAAAAAAAATTATTCAAAGACAAATACGATCAGACATGAAATGCTATATAAAAATTTAAAAAATTATGACAATTAGTTCTACAATATATTACTAAATAATATTATAATAAATGTTTTATATCAATAAAATTGAGTATTCATTGAATAACAAGATATATATTAAAAACTATGTAGAAAAATTCAAAAGTTCTCGCATGTAAGTATCAATCAATAGTATTTCTCCATCAATAGTTATTTCTCCTACTATTGAAATACGAAAAACTTGAAAATATTACGCACGTTTATACATTATGTATATAGTATAAATATCATCAGAAATTTATACTATCAGTTATACATGTTTGAATAATCGCCATGCGAAAATAATACTATACATCATGTCGAATCTTTCATGGCTAGTCTGAGAGAACTTTCTGATCGTACTGCGTAATAATTTTTTATTAAGTAATTTTTTATATTTTATGATTACATTTATCACAATATTTTTCAATTAAAATTTGAACAATTTTCTTTAAAACGAGCCGTAGTTGAGAACTGAATAGTTTATTACTTATCAAAGATATGATTTTTTAAACATGCTGGTACATATATGTACCACTGGATCCGAAAGAGTTAATCATTTGACCTCTGTATGTTTATGTTATCCTT
Source organism: Aphaenogaster floridana (assembly GCA_003063835.1). Taxonomy (NCBI): domain Eukaryota; kingdom Metazoa; phylum Arthropoda; class Insecta; order Hymenoptera; family Formicidae; genus Aphaenogaster; species Aphaenogaster floridana. The sequence goes on from NJRP01000179.1 coordinate 406,431, forward strand.
ACGGCTTGTACATTATGATTCTTTTGACCGTGATTCTGCTAAGTTTATCTTTATCTTGAATTTAATAGTGAACTAATTGCAAGATTATGTGACTAGCCTTTGTTTAACTTACTACCACACATAGACAATTATATATAGACAAGATATATTGCAGTAGAATACAACCAAATAACCAGATATACATAGGTTCTATTTTCGTTAAGTAAAGTAATAGTGGTAGGTTGGCCCAAAAAATTTGAATATTAGGATAGACACAGTAGACGACAAAGAATAGGATAGCTTGGTAGGGAGACGAGAATAAAATGGGAGAACGGAAGAAGAGCAAGTCATTCGTACGAGTCCCCGAATATAAATACCAAAGACGAAGTTAAAAAGTCTGCAGTAGAAGAGCGGACCTTCTTTTAAAGTCAGCAGTATTGTGAGCTGTCACACCAGCCTTGATATCCTGACACGAAGAGAGAACTCGGTCGTAAGATCAAAGCGTATCATCTCGTGATCGACAGAAGGAGAAAAACGTAACAAATCATATAATTGAAAATCATTCAATCCTTTTTTTCATGATACATTTCTCCTCGTTATTCGTTTTGAAAAATAACTGTAAAGTTGCGTACGTTTAAGTACACGGATAAAAAATGATGCTATATCAACAGCATTATTAAGTCTAATTGAAAATAATCTTGTTAATTCAATAACAATTTTAATAAAATAAGATTTTCTGTGTATATATGATAAAGTTACATGTCCTTTTTTCGCGTGTTCATGAGTCGATGTAAGTAAACAAGTGTTTTCCGCATTCGCAAATAGTGTGAAATAGTGTCAAATTGCGTATAAGAAATCGTAAAATGCATGGTTGCAAATGTATGCTTGGCTATAAATATAAAATAAAAGTTTAATAAAGACTATACAAACCGCAGATCACATCGGCGATCATGGAGATGGTCGATTACTATGTGAACGAAGGCAGCTGTATGCAATATCGTGACGCTAAGGACATCATCGAAGAATTTGGTTCTGAACTATCAAAGATGCGAGGGAAATGTCTCGATGTCGGTTCAGGTCAGTGTTGCCAGGTCTACCGTTTTAGCGGTAGATCTACCATTTTGGCTCATTGCTTTAGGTATTTGTATTACTTATAATTTGAGTATTTTTTCTCTTAACTATCAGTTTCATGTCGTATATTGGGTGGATTCCGTAAAGCGCATATGCGCGCATATATCTATAGCATACGTAACGTTTACTATAGAAAAATGCGCGCATATGCGCTTTACGGAATCCACCCATTATACGAAACTTCTGAAATAAAAAATCTACCGCTTTAAATTTCAAATCTATCGCTATTTTGGCATGTCATCTACCGTCGAATTTTTGAAAAACCTGTTCAGGGGGAGGGAACGTTACCAAGGAAGTGTTATTACCGATGTTGCCCCATGATGCGGAAGTAGTAGGTGAGAAAATGAAAATTTGGCAGTGCGTGGCTCTTTTTAACAAAGAATCTTTGTGTCGTCTTGCAGGGGCTGATTTGTCGCAAAAAATGGTTAATTACGCCCGCAAAAAATATTCTGATAAGCGATTGTCCTACATCGTTCTTGATATCGAAACGGAGTTGCCGAGTGATCAAGTCGAGCAATATGATAACATTATGTCCTTCTATTGTCTACACTGGTGCAAAAATTTACGGTATATATATATATATATATATATATATATATATATAGATTTTTTTTCTTTTAACAATCAAAGAAAAAAGTTTTCATAAATAAAGTATTGATAATTTCTGTAATACATTATATTACGATCAAGAAAATATTTATCTCATGTACAAAATTTTCCGTACGATTTGTCTAATTAAGTTATCGAATTTAGACGCGCTTTCGAAAATTTTTACCAACTGTTACTGCCAAATGGAAAGTGTCTCATGATGTTTATTGGATATCATTGCGGATTCCAAGCGTACCTACGGCTCAAGCAGAATCCGCGATATCAGCCTTATCTCCAGGTATTAATGGCTAAAATGGCTATAACGCATGTAACACACGTTAATGTTAAAATTAAATTTAAATGCCTACGGTTTCAGGATGCGCGCCGTTACGTTCCGTTTTTTCAACGAAGAAAATCTAAAAATATGAGAGCAAATCTACGAAAAATGCTTGAGGATGTGGGTTTTCAAATCCTGCATTGCAGTATGCGTGAAAAAACATATCAATATGATCAAAACACTTTTAAAAGTAAGTATTATATAAATAACAAGACTTCCCACACAGCATGTATATCCACAAGACGTCCAGAAGATATCCCAAAGATATCCTATCGCCTAAAAATGTCTTCGGGATATCTTCTGGACGTCTTTTGAATATTGCATGCTGTGTGGGTTATTTATCTACAAAAAATAGGATAAATTAAAGGATCTCGCTGAATATTTGATAATATTAATAAATTGATGATAAAAAGGGAATGGTGTTGCATCAAAAATATGACTTATTGAAAATATTAAAAAATAGGATTAATTAAAATATAAAGATAAATTAAATAAATGTAATAAAAATTAATCGTCGCGACTAAATAAGATTCTTTATTTCTTTGTTTATGAAGTAACCCAAGTAGCAAGCTGACATTATTTGTCGTCATTTTGACGTCAAAATGACGTCTAATGTTGTCAAAATGACATATTTTGCTACTAGGTAAGTTGTGAAGAATATTTGTTTTGCAGATCACGTGTGCGCCATTAATCCTTTCATAAATCGAATCCCTGATGATATGAAAGCCGAATTCCTGGACGAATTGGTAAGCGAAATATTAAGCCAGAATGTTCTGATCCCACTTAGAAGCAAAAACAGCAAAAAAAAAGAGGAATACATAGTATTAAGATATTATCTTCTCATCGCGTATGTGCAAAAACCGCCATCGGACGTTTGAGGCTTATTCATGATAATACAATTATTCATGATAATACAAAATTAATAAAAGTGAACTATTTTATTTTATTTAACGTTGGCAGAATTAATTAAAATAACAATGTTAATCATTTTGTAAAAGAAATAAATAAAGAATACTAATTAATTTCACAAGAACGTGTCGAATTATATTCCTTCGCCGATATATTTCCCTAAACCAATGATTCTCAACCTGTGGGGCGCGACTGGGGGGGGGGGCAAAATATTCGAAGGGGGCACGAAAAAATGTAGATTGAAGAAAAAATCTATTAAAGTTTAATAAATTTAATCTGAATAGGTTTAATCTCAACATTAACGAAAAGTCTGAAAATATACTTACAGTAATATATATATATATTAGTATTGTGTTTATTATGATAATTTTCAATAAGTCAATTACCTCTTTTTGTGTTGCCAATTTTTATGGGTTTCTTCAGTGTCTCGACACAAGAATTGCAAGGGGGGCCGCCACAAAAATTGATATTAGAAAAGGGGGTACACACGAAAAAAGGTTGAGAAACACTGCCCTAAACAAAATCTCATGTTTCTACGTACACCCGCCGTAAAAGTGACAAAAGGAGAAAAGAACAAATACGTTGTCTCTTTCGACAGCTTGCCTCCTACAACACTAAACTTTATATATATATTGTACGCTATATCTTTGATTTTACAATAGTACAGCCATTTATAGAATATCGTTATTATAACTTACGGATCATATCGTACGGATACAAGAGTGGGGCGTTATGGTATCGATATTCGCATAGTGAGTAACACAATATTTCTAATTCTGTTCTCTAAAAAATACATCCAGCCTTACAAATAGTCTTAAAACCGCTGACATCAATCGTGTTTGACATCCGGCGCGCGCCTCTCGGAAAGTACGACTAGTCTCGCGATCCGAAAGGTCATAGTTTGTATTAATCAAAAATTTTTAGATAGACCGCCAGTGATAATTAACAGAATTATTTATTTATTAGTCGACTCCAACTGGCTATATACTGATTACAAAATAAAAAACCGCTACTACGTTTCGACCCTTGGTTTGGGTCCTTCTCAAGTAAACACTGAAATGATGTTTCAATTTTGGTCGTGAACAATGATAATGTAATAATATAGTAAATGTGGTAATATAATAAAATCAAGGTGTCAATAATTAAGAAAAGAAGAAGCAGTACTTAATTTGTATAAAGAAAGCTTCTCACACATCAATAACGTCCTTTACATATAAAAATTTCCCAGAACAAATATATCAAAGCTGGGAAAATAAAAAAAATAAAATTAAGTATAAACCTTTATATAAAGTAAATTAAAAAAACAAAGTAAATTAATTGTATAAATTAAATAAGTTAAGTATAGATTATCAAAAATTAAATTCATTTCAGTGTTTACTTGAGAAGGACCCAAACCAAGAGTCGAAACGTAGTAGCGGTTTTTTATTTTGTAATCAATGTATGGCCAGTTGGAGTCGACTAATACATAAATAATTCTCTTTGTATTAATCCTTCGCAATGTCCACGTATAGCGGTAATTAATCGCACGAGTAATTATTCGCACGTGATCGCAAGAGTCTTCTTCAACAGTCATTCCAAAGTTTTGGAGGTAGCCGTACTTTCTCCGAGCGACAACAGCGCGTTGCGATCCATCGAGGTGGAAGCGATCCAAACTACTATTGTGTGCCACGAAATATCCTCCATTCGAAATTTTTTCGCATCCATTTACAAGCTATTTTCCAGTTGCGTCGCAGGTGACCTCCCCTTGACTCCCGCATAATTCATAGATCGACGTGTAAAAGCAAGTTCGGAGATATAATCTCGCTGTGGAACTAACGCGACAGCAGAAGAGGTTCCTCAGCATGAGCATGAATTTTATTGCACGATGCACCGGCATCGGGGTCTCGATATTCAAATCGAGTACTAACAAGCGACGCCATAGTTAATCGCAACGGAAGATGTATTTTAAACACCCGCCGCGTGTAACATATCCCGTCTTATGCTTCTGTGAACGTAATCGATAACGCGAAGACTTTTTTTTAACTTTCAGCATATTCTAGTTATCGGGACCTTCCGCAAATATCCGCCTATTTCCTACATCACGCACGAGGACATCACCTGTCACAGCAGCCTCCCACGATCCGCTGTACGATGTGACTCCTGTCGATTAGCATATAGTACGTAACAAACGCGCTCTCTACTCGAGCAGTGTTTTTTTTTTAATAATAATTGCGACAGTCGTAAAGCATCGGATCCGATGAGTGTCAATCTGCTCTCAAATCTCACCGATTTCATCATAAAGATTAGACTTTATAGGGGATAGTATCATAATTCCAAAAAGTGGATTATACGAATACGCGTTAATATGCTTTTTATTGCGGTTTACAGAGCAAGAGCCGTAACCGGGAAATTGTAAATTCCAAATATATATTTATAGTAGATCATCCAAAATGCTCAAAATGTACGTTTCGAGAGCAAGATTTGCGATCGTCCGCAATCCGGATGCCTTGCAATTGATTCATCTTTAATTATTAACTCTGGATGTCTTAAGAATGTCGAAATCGTAGAAGTTATTCAGTGTACATTTATCGATTACGAGCTAATGCCGTTAGATGGTAAACAGAGTGAGTAAGTAACGATTTCTTAGTGTATCGGTCACTTGGTAGTTTCTTATTTCGTAGAAAGGACATCGAACATCAAATACGATTATTTAGAAAAGAGGGATTATACCTGGATACAGAACAGCGAAGGATGATCGAGGGCAAGGCACAAGTGAGTCAGAGAGAGGAGAAATTATTTTGGATGAAATTAATCTACGCCTCTTAATATCGTTTTCCATTACGTACCTTTCGTCGCGATTAAGATCGGCAAATCGCGAGATATACACACACACACACGCACACACACACACACACAAACACACACACACACACACACACACAGACATACACACATACATATACACGCACACGTACATATGTATATTATATAATCAGACACCATCGATTCGACGTATTTAATCGACAACTATTGCTAACAGCGGGATAAACATCTTATTTCCATCGATACTTCCTCGACCATGTTTATCTCGAGAAAGAGAGACATGGCACGATTAATAATTCATTCCTTTGCATCTCTTAAGCCCGAAAACGAAAACATCAGATAAGCACTCCGTATATGAATCTCTGTTGAAAAGAATAATTTGAAAGACACGCGGCACACAAAAGTACAATGTACAAAATATCGTAACATATTTGAATCTACGTATTTTGTGGAGATAAATGCGTGAATTGTGAAATTCTCAATTCTACGAAACGAGGAAGACCTGGATTTCGGAATTCAAGAAACGCCAGAGAGGAGGGATGCAGCTTTTTTTTATAAAGCAAAGTACCTAGATATGAAATTAAGAGTCGTTAAGACGAAGGATCAATGATTTATTCGTAAATCAGAATTTATAGAGTCGCGCAGATCTATAAAGAGAGAAATCACAGAAAGATCCAACGGGAAAAGATCTACGAAAAAATTTTTTTTACGAAAAATTTGTAAAATCTGTAGAACGAAGATTTCTACAATTTCTGGTTTAACGATGAGCGGAAAAAATCTGCAAGTACCTATAGAAATAAGATCTCCGTTTAAAATCTAATCTCTTCACGGAACTTCACCGCACTGATGCTTCGGGTCCATTAATCAGAGTCGCTACGTGACAAGAAAGCATAGCCGAAATTACTTATGGCTTAATTATCGATATAGCGTTTCCTTCTAATTTTTCTGTAACACATCCGATATATGCCGAAATATATGCGTCGTGTCGCTCGAGAGAGCCACGCTTACTATAATTCTCGCTTACCGGAGAGAACGCGAATAGAATACATTAATTACGTATTTAAGACCGTTGCTGCTTAGGTACTTTCATAGTGGGATATTTGTCGTTGGATTTAGCACGGATCGAAATGCACGTAATCGAAACGCGATCAAAAATTACAAGATCAAACTTATCGTCGACATAAACGGGGAACACGAAAAAAAAATTTTTAAACACAAGTAATTTAGTAGTTTCTAGAAATCATTATGCATCATCAAATCATGCTGCCTAATTATGTTTAACAACAGCATTGTTCCGGTTTGCTGTTCGTAAATATTAAATAATCTCACACCCGATTAACGTTGACAATTACATAGAAACGATGATTCTCAGGATTGGGAAAGTTACTTTGTAGAAGTAATTAGTTACAGTTACAGTTTTTTTCTCTAAAAAAGTTAACTAGTTACCGTTATAAGTTACCGATTCTGAAAAGTAACATGTTACAATTATTGTTATTCAAAAAGTTAACGAGTCGTTACTTTACAGTTATTTTTCTGTTAATTTCTTGTAATGTTTATGCATTGCTATTTTAAATACAAGAATCTTACATTTCTAAAAATTTCTTATTAAATAATTTTACTTATTATACTAAACATTCGGTTATATGCTATATTATTTTATATATAGTAAATCACAATTATTTTAAGAACTTAAAATCAAAATATATTTAATACATAAACAGAATTAATAATTTATAATAAATTAATATACACTTGAATCAAAATTATGGGATTAATATTTTTCAATTAAAAAGTTTGCCAAATTCAAACGGTTATAAATTTGCAAAAAATTATCTTAAACCGTTGGTCCGGGGCTTGTTTTAAAGAGTAAAGTTTCAACTTTAATGTTTATATAATAGCTATTCTCGAAGATAATTTATCACTGAGTACTTCATTCTGCTGAACGCAGCCTATACGTTTATGAATAAGTTTGAAATATATAAAGCAACTATTAAATTAGTTACCAGTTACTAAAAAAATGTAACCAAGTTAAGTTACAGTTATAGATGGAAAGAAAGGAACGAAGTTAAGTTATATAGTTACAAAAGAAAAGTAACTCTAACTGTAACTTCGTACTTCCCAACCCTGATGATTACTAATTCATACTATTATGAACGTATTACGACACACTGATCGATATCCATCCAACTGAAATTAATCATAAATGGAGAAACGGGAGAGGAAAAAATCGGGAGATAAAATACAAAATCAAAACAAATTGTGAACACAACAAATCGTTATAATCTCTCGTCGCTATTTACAAAAAAACGGAGGAGTACGACCGACGAGTTGAACGGAAACTGATCGTCGATTAAAGAACGAGAGGTACAACCGAAATATATAAAGATCACGATGCGTTACGAGACGGTAACGGTGAGGGATCGACCTAGACGAGACGATCGAACGCGAGCACGTCGCCGGCGCGAACGGCCGACGCTAAGTATAACGAGATTCGGCGCGGCACGTCGTCGTTCGTGTTGCCGCGACTAAGCTAGGAGGGAAGACGAAATCATTTTGTACGGGACGCGACTACTCTCGGTACAAAGTAGATAACGTATACGTCTGTATATGCCGTATTCCGCCGCGGGGTGCAACGCCGTCGGACGTCGCGCTATCGATCGTTACCGTGTTCAATCGTCGACGAGTTCGCTCTTCTTCCATTCACATTTTTCTCCCTTTCTTTCTCTTTCATTACAAACAAGAGCGTCACAATCAAACGCGTTTGGCGAGCACCCTACGACGCTACGTTACAATCTTCCCACGCAGAACATAATTTGTATTGGATATCTAATGGATATTTCCCAATGGATATTCACGAATATGTAGGAAACATCCATTAGACGTGCTTTATATATCCAAATGTCCAGAATTCGAGATCTCATAAATATCCATAGGATATCTAAGCCAATGTTCATTAGACATCCATGTCATATCCAATGGATATTCAGATATTCATTTTAATCGTCTTTAATATTTTTTCGTCGTTTTAATTATACAGGGAGTCCCGCAATAGAATGTCCATAGCTTAAGTATGTGTTCCTGATGTTCTTTTAAGCCGAAAAGTTCCAATAAACATGTAGCCTAAAATCGTTACAAAGTTATCCCCATTTGAATGCTCCTATGTACGTATGTACATTCGTACGTTCAAGCATCATAAAAGAGGGCTTTGAAAATAAATGCCATATGAAGTCGTTGGTGTATTCGGTAAAGTCGAACACCAGAGATGATTTGCTGAATCGAATAATTCATGCTTTCAATATCATCAAAAACGATCTCGACATTATTATGAGTTCCGTCACCTCGATTTCACGAAGGGCGAGAATGTGCTTAGCTAATCGAGGTCATTTTGAAAATGACATGTAAGTGCGACATTTAATTTTGTGAAACTTTAACTGATGTACTTATTTAATAAAAGTTTTGACTCACTTATTGTTAGTGTTATTTTTCGCACGTAAGTGCCAATAACTTTGTAACGATTGATTTTAGGCTACATGTTTATTGGAACTTTTCGGCTTAAAAGAACATCAGAAACACATACTTAAGCTATGTACATCCTATTGCGGGACACCCTGTATAATTGTACTTTCCAAGTAGCATCTCTTTAATCTCATCTTTGAATCCACTTTTGGGGATTCTCTCCTTTAAAGAATCATATTATTAGAACATGAATGAATCTCATAATGCTGTCTTTTATTTTATCCTGGGTGGTTTTTTACTTACGAGAAAATAAACTCCACCGCATCCATCTGGATAACTCTCCACAAAAGGATAATTAATATCTGGCGGCGATGCCGCGTACTGCTCATAAATCCACTGGATATCCTTGATAGCTATTTAGTAGACATGGATGTATGGATAACACACAGATATCTAATGGATATCTTCAACAACTACTTGGTGGGCATGGATATGTGGATAACGTGTCAGTAGATATCATCGCTGATTACTCGGGAGATATAGATATTTTATATATCTATTAGACATGTACTAGTTATCCATATATAGATATGTGGATATCCACTAGATATCTATTATATATGTATTTTGTTCTGTGTGGGTCGACGATCAAGCTCTCGATCGCGAAGCGGATACGGGATCTTCGAACGTAAGACTCGCGCTATGCTTAAGTGCGTTTTTTTTAAGCAGTACATTCGCATCCTGCGGATCAAGATGCTGTCGATCGCTATAGGTACACGTAGACGTGCAGCGTTGTAAGGCGAGGTTCCTCGGGGTGGAGTTCATTGTCAACTCGGACCAGCAGGCTCTCTATAGAATATCGTCGTTGCACCATATTTACACATACATCGAGTTTACTCTACTTCATTGTCGGTTGAGAATTGGCGATAGCGTTTCTGCTAAAACTGATAGACGATCCAAAAACACGCGGCGGCTACGCAGCGGTAGAATTCTAATATCTTCGTAATGTCGGTACAGCCTAATCGACCGCCAGAATATTATATCTCTTGCGAGCGTTTGAAAGAAGAGATTGTATATATATATGTGTATATATATATATATATATATATATATATATATATATATATATATATATATATATA
>NJRP01000179.1:417399-431597 GCA_003063835.1 Aphaenogaster floridana
ATATATATATATATATGCTTTCTTCGTAGACATATCCGTCAAAAGATTTTTCGCTGTCTTCGACACGAGTGGATCGAAGAGGGACGCAACAGTCGAGGACAAAAGTACGGTCAGGTACGAAGAATCGTTGTTAAGGAGATCCTCATTACACGGTGAGCACGAGGGATTGACGCGACGGAGGGACGCGATAAATACGGATAAAAGTAGGCGAAAGATCTCGGATGAACCTGCTGCGGGGTAACGATCTAACGCTTAGTTTCTCGACAGCGACGGACGTTTAGACACTCCGACTTGAACCTCGGGACTAAAGCGGCAAGTGCAATATATATTCTGAAAGAACGGAACGATACAATAAGCTGAGCCAAGTCACTACGATCGTTTGTAGGCCGTTTCAAACTACGCATACCTTACGTATAATATATATTTGCGACTTCGCGATTACTCTAGAACGACAGACACGTCCGTTACGAGGATCCTCGACGCGTAGCTAACGTATTCTATAAATATCTATTTGGCAAATCTTAGGTGTTACCTCGAGAGGTACCGCCACTAAAAGGTCGACCACCTTGGCGTTAAGCACCGATAGAGAGATTTTAAAGCTGATACTGAAAGCGATCCTCGAATCAGAGATCCCTCATTAACGCCGATATTTATAGTCCGTCTTATATTTAAGACCATCTTAACTACAATCTTAAGATGTTATAAATCACAATCACATTAGCGTCTTAAGACACTACTTAAGACGGTCTTGAAATAAGAATGGAATATCGGCCTAAAAGCGGAAAAGCAATGTCAGAGGAAAAAGAAGACCAACGCCAAAGTGGTCGAGACAGATAAGATCGCAGGTACAAATTGATAACACCCATGACGCACGCATCAAATTGACGTTGCGATTAATTAACAATCCATCCGCGAACGTGTTCGTCGTAGCATAGAGAACTCTTATTTTGTTGTTTCCTGTATTGTTCTTATATTAACAACGATTACGCTAACGCTACGATTTTTCTCTTTATGACTATCCTACGATTAACAACATCAACAACAACAACACATATAATATATCAACGTGAATATATATGTATATATTATATCTATATCCCGTTAGATTTATACTTATCTTATGTACATACGCATGTGGTGTGTAACGTATATACGCATGTACATATGTACATTACACGAATGTAGGAAGAAAACGACGCCAATCATGTCCCCAAGCAAGTATGCGGCATCCATCCACATACAATGCACGGGAAAAGATCTTCGACAAGATACACACAGCGGCTTGATCTGATCTAGTCGAAGGACATAAATGCATAGGTAGATCACACTATACGCGAAGTGATTGTAATCGAGGAATTGGATGTGATAACAGCGTAAATAACTTCATGTAATCTGGAAAACGAGCTAAAAAATTTATACAATCCGAAAAAAGAGACAAATAAATATTATATCTTGAAAACAAAAAATAATTTGAAAACTTGAAAACGATAAATATTATATCTATAGTCACGATATTCTGATATGGTGCATAATATAAGTATAATATTCAGATGCAACGTACAATTTTAATAACAGCATGAATTCAATTTCCAACTCCTCAATTGACGGAGATAACGAAACTCGGATTATTGAAACATAAACCTATACAATTGGAAATACGCATTCCACTTGCTCACTCTTATCACTTATATCCCAATTATCTCGTACGCACTCGAATATCGTCGTCAACCTCAACGTGATAATATAGCTTAGTTAACGAAAATATATTTAAAAAGATTGCACGCTTTAATGCCGTAATCGACATGAGAGAAAAGTCAATCACCTGTATATACATATATCTGTACCTCAGAAGTAAAGGATCATATGTCCACTTTTTGTCAAAATTGAGTTAATACTTTTTCCAATATACCAGGAGCTTAAACTTTAATATAGTAAAAGATGTTTATGTCCATTATGACTAGTTTCTAAAATACAACACTTAGAAAAAGTACAGATACAGTATGTTATTGATAATAGATACAGATACAGTATGTTATTGATAATTATACTACAAAACATGTCAGTTTCATTGCTTTAATAAATATTAAAAAAATTAAATTGCTACTTTTATTTTATATTTAAAAAAAATACACTCTTTCCCTATTTAAAACTTTAAACCCTGTTTTCTCTAAATTTATAATAATGGATATACGATTCTTTACCTCTAAAGTACAGATATATTAATATCGTAAACTCGAAAACGATAATTATGTTTACAAAGTGAGCACTCGTACTAAAATCTGCTTCGTTACGGAGAGGCGAAACATCGAAAAACTTGCGAACGTAACAAACTAACGCACACCAGTGTAAAAAAAAAACATCCCGAGATAAATATCGGCACGCTGGAAAAGTGTTAGTGACGATAGAAATCCAGTGTATCGTGTACCGTAGAATTTATGCATCGCATTTAATCGATTTCTTCCGTTATATCACCACGTGGTTGCTCGAGATGCCGTGGAGGATGCATATGTACTTCACCCAACGTGATCCGTCCATCCGCTACATTTCGCAAAGACACTTGACGTCTATGCGTATAACAATCCCTTCACGTGCGTTCCGAGTGTAAGTATCAAACAGAAGAGTTATACGCATTGCGCTGAATATCGTCGGTATAATATCCTTATTACAATTATCTACCATCACCTGTGCCCGGACAAAGTCAGTCGCGTCCGCTACGATACAACCTCTACAGCACGAAATATTGCTACAACATTGCAGGAATATTATTTTGTAAGATTGAAATATTTCACAAAATATTTCTGAAATCTTGTAACAACATTTCTATGTTCGTATTTAAACAATATTTTGCAATATTCCTGTAATGATCCTAAAATATTTTCAAAAATATTGTAGATATATTCCTGAAACGTCAATGCAATTTTCAGATAATGTCCTAAATATTTCTAAATACTAAATTTCTAAATATTATGCTCATTAATTTCTTTTGTGCAAAGACAAAATCATATCTCGCACTACCCATGTAGCACAGCAGCGCTTTCAAAGCGCTTTGCACGCGCTGCTGTGCTACATGGGTAAGTGTATGCATAAATCATGCACAAATTATTACATGTCCGAGCTTCGGTTATATAGACTTTGGCTGTATAGAAAGCTCGACAAATTTTACATTCGAGAAACAACACCATCTAGCGGCAGTCCTAGAATATCAGAATACATAATCAAAATATATTGCGATATTTCCGGAATATTACAATGTATGTGATTGAATTATGATATTGCAATAATATTTTGTAACATTTCCTGTGAAATATTAACATTACGATATTTCTACAATATTCTTGCAATATTTGTAACATGTCGCATTATTGAAATATTCCTACAATTTTTTAGCAATATTTTGTGCTGTAGGGGAAGCTACTCACGAATAATCGATAACTTCGTTTGTGAGAAAAAAAATGCTATCGCGATAACTAATGTTGACTAAGAAATGGTAACTCTGTGTATTTTTTAGAGATAAAGAATGAAAGATGTGTATATCAGCTACCCTCTTTCCCTCTTTCTCTCCTTCCTGTGAAGAACACCGTAGCGACTGTTCAAAAGTGAACTAAATGCCATACTTTTTACACCTCTATCGTAAACGAAATATCATTAAATCTGAGAGAGGTGCACGGGATATAACTTTAATACTACGTTTACGCGAGGCGTTACTTCTGTAGTAACTTACTCAAATTATCGTAACTTACGATAATTTACTCCGCGTAAACGGGTTCAAATCGTTTACGCGGAGTGAATTATCGATAATTTGAGTAAGTTACTACAGAAGTAACACTCGCGTAAACGTAGTATAAGATTCTTAAGTTTACGGGATGCACTATCGCTTGCAATAATAAATGCGTATGTCTTAATTGCTCTTCCAGTTTCTCTGCTTGTTAGGGCCCATAATCACGAGTGGTCCTTTCAATTTCTTTTCCTTCGCCCTTTGCGATGCTTGCGGAAAATAATGCACAAGAGAGCAGAATTACGTAATAGAATAATATCAAATTGCTATTAGATATTATTGCACGCGATGGTACGCTCATAAAAAAATAATTTATATAATAATATACAATCTATACAAATTATATAATATAATTATAAAATTTTGATTAAGTTTATAAAAATAACATGATACTTTTTCATATTACATCAAAATATAATTTTCGAAGAATTAAAAACGCTAAAATAGAAATCATAAGCTCGACAAAATTGTAAAACAAAACAGGCGTAAAAAAACAAAAATTAAAATATATGTATATCTATATAATTGAGATGAATATATGTACCCTTTGTGCTTTAAGCTCAATAAAATATAATACCAAGATATAATTCGTATCGAGATTCGTTCGAGTTCGCAGATAGCTACAACTTTCGTACCTGCGTATACTCTTTTTTAGAAATTATCATAATCTGTCAAATCAAAGTATGGTTCTTTCGATGTAAGTACACGCAACGAAAGGATGTACTTAAATTCTCAGTTACAACGCGTAAAGGAAAAAGTTTAAATTTCGAAAACACTAAGTGCTATGAGATCGCTTGTGCGGTACATTTGTGCAACTGAATCGCAAACACAATTTAACGACAATTTTCTACCCAACCATGTCAAATATTTAACAACAAATAAACTTATCAAAGATTCAAAAAGATACCGAGTTTGGTTTACAGACTGAAATAAAGAATGTAATTTCTCTCGATTAAACGCAAAATATAAATAACAAAAATTGCAATGATAAAGTAACCGTGCGTTTTACTTAAGTATAGATGTAACATTATATATTCTCTCTCTAAAACGTCATCTCTTTTTTTTTCTTCCTTCTCTTCTTGATTCTATCGTTATTCGTGCGATTATCACCAAGCAGATTACGATACACCCCGCGTACCTCTACCTTTACTAAATCAACACGTTAAATAAATAGAATTTATACGATGTAGACGGGCCAAGTCTTAATCCTAAATTCATTATTATTATGAAGAATCCCCCTCATAGATATCTGTGTACACGTATCGTAGCGCGTAGCCTAAAATATCGTATAATTAGAAACAACAAGGACAATGTTACGTCGTAACATTTTTGATTGTCTTCCTCAAAGAGGTCTGCCCGACCGGAAACGCTCAGGATACGAAGAATCGCTCTACACAATGGGATACTGGGACACTCTCCGGCAAGACAGTGTCCCAGTATTTTCACGGTGCGGGCATCCCCAGAAAAAAAGTTATTTTATATGGAGTACTTTCAGTCAAAAATATATCAGATCACTCACGCGTTCGTGTAGACTTCTCTCAGCATTTTCCAATGTTTCTCCTCTAGGCCAAAGAGATTTCACCCTCTCGGTATACTTCTTACATTATTCTGACTGGAATCTCCTGAGATCTGATCTTTTAGTCAAAGACCAATCTAAACGGAGCATCTTGGAACGCGATTAGACTTAGTTTATATAGTCGATTAAATAACGATGCCTTATGCATATAACAACAATATTAAATGTTAGCACTTAGGAAGGTTTTGTATTATTTTTTTCCTCTTATTTAGAATTATATATATATACCTTTCTCGCGCGTATTTCTCGCGAACGATCTTAATGCTTCGTTAAGATCATGCAAATACGTAATCGACTGTCACGTTAGTGACTATCATAGATTCCGGAATCTCTCAGACTGCTTAATACTGTGTGCAAATAATGCAAAAACTCATATTTGTCATTGAAGTCTGAAGACGTTGTCTCTTTCTCTTTCTCTCTTTTGTGTTACTAAGTAGATATTTTATCGTAAAGAGATCAAGACGTAGGCGTTTTCACGCGAGACACAATCGATTAAGGAATCGATCAGATCAGCATATACGATCAACGCGTCAGTCGAATAATGATCATCGTAGTAAAAGACATAGTATTGAAGTAATAGAAAATTACTTCGATCCACATTATTCGACATCTAATTTCTTTGAAGTATTAAATGGTAAAAGATCAGTATATATATATACAATTGTATCGTACATAATAATCAAGACGTTAACTCGTCGTGCTTCGTGTAGCACCGAGCTGCCTGAAATCACGTGATTTCTCGTTACAGCACCGTCACGGTACCAACATTCCCGGCGAGATGGCAAGAACGTTTTATCATCGCCGAGCAACTGTAGATAAGCGCTACGTGCCAACGTTCCGTTAGTCGTTATTGATTCGTTTCCTTGTACAAGTGTTGGGAAAATATTGCGTTCGAGTAACATTTGTATTCTTTTCCTCACTTATCTCTCGTTGCAGAATTCAGACTGCGATTCGCGTTTCATGCACCAGATTGTATAACTGGATGCTTTGGACGACGCGTATAATGGCGTAAGACACGGAACATCGTGGATCGATGTCGCGTCCTTAATTAACACATAGTTAGACGACTCGTTTCGCGAGTCAATACGTATTCTCGCTAAGCGACTCGGGCAAGCTAGCTCCGCCAGACGGTGACAGGGGTAACTCACCACTTTCGTATTTGCTGTAGCGGCTACTATACTCCGCCAGCAAGTTAGCTTTCACCTGTTACATTAAAACATATAAAAAATTTCATATTACAAGTAAAATAATATATTCGTTCGTTATACCAGGATGCAAACCTTGGCTCGCTCTTCCTCCAGTTTTTGCCGCACTTCTTCATGTTGTCTTTCCAACTCCGCTCTCTTCTTGTCGTAAATTTTCGTTAAGCGTGTACATTCGTTCACGCCTTTCTCCACAGTTGATTTTGCAACTTCTCGTTTTATACGTTCCAGCTCGGCTTTGTCTTTGTGCACCTTGGCCAATTGTTTGACCTAAAACGATAGAAAATAGTTAACAATCAATTTCGTTACTTCGTATATTTTGTTGTGTAAAAAGGAATTGTGATAGATAAGTACCTCGCCTTGTCTCGTAGCCTGCAGTTTTCGTTTAACGTCCGCGGTTTCTCTATCTTGGAGCACTTGGAGCATTTTTACTTGATTGGATTGAGATGCTTTCATTACTTTTTCGGCGGTCGTAAAGAGGTTCTCATAATACTTTTCCTGAAGTTCACGCTCCTGTTGAACATGCGCCTTGCATATGGCTAAAAATCGTTCGCTTTGACTTCTGGGCAAGCCTCTGGTTCCTTCGTTCCCCTCGCGATTCTCCGCGTTTTCCGGGCACTCTGAAGTCTCAGCCATGGCCAAGGTGCTTAAACCACCTTCACTCGAAAAACTGCTTAAAAATGATGCGACTGAATATTGTAGCATTTTTCGTCTCCTTGTTCGTATACTTACATATTTTTATTCGATAACCGCTTTACCAGTCGGCTACTCATATAGAATTTCGATCTATGTTTTTCGCCGTCGAGCGAGGCTTTCTGCGACTGCAATCGCATTTTCTCTTTCTCGTGCTTTTTCCTTAGAGATTCAAGTTTCTTCTCCAGCTCCATCTTTTTCTCTCTGACCAGCTTGTTTTCCATGAGTTTTTCCAAACTTTCGGCTACTATTTCGTCACTTACTGTAAAAAAGGAAAATTTCCAAAATACAAAATGAGAAAAAAAATATAAATATTCTTTAAAATAAAAATAATTAAAAAATAAAAACTCACTATTGCTAGCATTGACTGGGCTTTTATTTATAGATGTATCGACTGGTTGAACTGCAGGACAGGGAGTGTCGTCGTCCACATCCACTGTATCCGAACTACCTAAGCCGCCGATAGATGGTCTACCATGTAAGCTACTGGAAGTTGATAAAAGGCTTGGCAATTCACCTATAGACTGTAATCGTTTGGCTTTTACAACTTCCTCCTACAAAAATAATATTGTTAGGGACATATTACAAGTATTCAAATCATGTAAAAAACTTACAGTTGGCTTAGCAGTACTAGGAGTATCGCCAACTTTACTCTTATCCTACAAAATGTTAGTAATATTAGTAAGTTTGGAAAAATTAAATTATTAGAAAGGATAAAGATTAGTAAATTGCTTAGCAATATTTTAAATCATACTTCGATTTCTTCTGGTTCTTCCAAGCAATCTGTAAGAACCAACAATTGGTTCTCTCTCTTCTCCACTTCGCTCTGATATTTAATAGGATTCGCTAAAGCTTCGGCAAGCTCGCTCAAACCATCAGGAACGTAATCTTTTACAATAACGTGTAAAAACAGACTCGCCAATGGTAGCGGTTGCCCACACTCGGTTCTTAATGCTACATGTTTGTATCCTGGGCATAATCCGACTACGGGAAGTACCCTGTGACCGATTAAACGTCCAGATTCTTCATACGCTGCTATCCTTATCGAGGCAAGTTCCGGCAAAACTACCTAAGGAATGCGTAAACAACACATATAAGAAAATATTTTAGAGCAAAACTTACCTTTGGTCCACAATAGGTGTCGTAAGCTTTAAGCCCTAAGAAATTGACCAATCACAGTTGATTATTCTCCTCACATTCGACTGTGATTGGTCAATTTCTTAAGGCTTAAAGCTTACGACATCTATTGTGGACCAGGAGTTAGAAATTTATGTAAATACTATCGTTTTACCTTCTTGAATACGAACGGCTCTTCGTCGTATATGGGATTCATACCGTTATTCGCGACGATTTTTGTACGGAATTTCTTCCTTACGGTATCTGCCGGTAAACCGTACATATCGACTTCCACGTAAGTTCCTACTCTTTTGTCGGTTAAAAATTGTGCGGATATCACGTGGATGTGAACCGTGCCTGCTATAATACCGTCTACGGTAGACTCGGCAAAGGGATCTAACCGCCGATCTTTCCTTCTCATAAATTCTGGCTTTAATAAATAACCACAACGTTGATTGTACTCAAATATTCCCAGATTTAATTGCATCGCCAGGTCTGTTATAAATAAAATCAAGTTTACTTCAACAATAAATAATAGATAAGATAATATGCCAGATAAAATCTTATTTACCGAGAGTTTGATAATTTAACGCAACTAGTTGACATCCTGCATTCCAAAATACTTGCGGCATGAAATTGCTGGAATCGAATCTCGTTCCTGCTGGATAAACCCTGGATAGTTGATGCTTGTTATAATTCACAAACTCCAGTGGCTTCTCTTTCAAGAGAGTCGTAGCTTGCTTCTCATCGAACGATGACATTTCATACGTGCGATTCTTTTCTATAAAATAAGTGATATAAAAACTTATCGTGTATATAATACAAAGAGAATGCATATCAATATTCTTTTTGTTAAGATTCACGTACTTTCAGCCGATTCAAAACTGCTAAAGTGTACGGGCTGCACATAATTAACTAAAGCTGAAATTTCTGCGCCCGCTTCTGTCTCTTTGGCCGCGGATTTATCTGGTGCAACTTTGTCACCCAATCTCAGTTTTATATCTTCCACGTTAGATTCATCGTCCTCTGTACTCGATTCATCTTCTTCGTCTGAAAAAATCAACTTATCAAATATGTGTGCCTTTTCCATCAATATATCTGTAGCTTCAATTTGTGTGCTATTACCAACCTTCATCATCCTGGGCGCTGTCTTTACTGCCCTGTCTTTGTTGCAGCATCGGAGGATGGGGAATATCGCCATTTCCAATTTGATGATCATTTTCAGATGCAACATCATCAGCCATTTCATTCTGAGGTATTACATCCGGCGGTGGACCGTTTTCTCCAGCATCAGATGGATTCACTGTTCCATTAGTTTCATTTTCTGGAGTACCTTCAACAGTACCTAAAGCCTGTTGTTGCTTTTTCTTATGCTTTTTATGATGATGGTGATGTTTCTTCTTATTCTTTATTATTATTTTGCGCTTTAGTAACGACGGCGGTGGAAGTTCTTGACCTGGCTCTAACTAGAAACAAAAAATACCATTCAATTACAATCATAATTTTTGCACGTAATTAGTAGTTTCTCTATTAAATGTAATGTCTAAAAATACTTTGTGTGATTCGAGTGGTGTATCAAGCAACATTTCCCCGAAAATATCTCTGCAGTACTGTGCGATTTTAGCTTGCTGTCTTGGATTGCAGTGATTTTCAAAACTGAGAACGACTGGATAATCAGATGTTTTAAAAGCAGTATCAGCAATTGCCTCTATCACATCTCGAGCACATATTTCAGGTACGAATGTATATCTAAGGAAAAATTTATATTTTTAATTTTGGATCAATTATATGCTTTCTTACATAAATGCAAAATAATTGTGATGGTACTCGTACCCGTGAACAATAACAGGTTCGTCGAATTTCCCATTCCAAAAATCTAATTCAACGCATCGGCAACCGGATAGAAGACATTGGCGATAAATTTCCACAGAACTTTTTCCGGTAAGTTGGTGCCCTAAACAGAGAGGAAACATTTTGTAAGTACACAAATTAAATATAATATACTGCATGTTAAAAATAATAATAACAACGTTTATATACCTGTTAAATATGTATTGTGACTAGAATTTATAAAGTAGTGCGGAAGCGGTTGATCCATATCATCAGACAATTCAAATTTGGAGACAGCAACAATTGGGTTGTCTTCACTCATGAGATATCTCAAGAATCCGTCAAAACTGAGTTGCCCTTTATTTGCATTACACTTGGGTTCGTACTGATTTATGATGTCTTTTGCTCTTGCTTCGTTTGCATATGGATACAGTATCTCGTTGAGACGTGGATCTCTTTGCGACTTGTTCAAGAAGTCCACAAATTGCGAAACAGACATCAATTTGCGTTTGCTATTGCCAATAATTCCTTCAAACACTTTTTCCACGTCTGATCTCTGAGTGAGAGACTTGTAAAAATTGAAGAAATCCTCAAATTGGAATTTTGACAACGGCACGACGTCATTCTAAGACACAATGTTATCGTAATAAGTGAATGTGTGTAAAGAATATTTTTCAGTAAAATATTTCAGGTCCATATTTATTACATAGCGTGGAACTCACTTTGCCAGATGGAAAGCCAGAAATATCGAGTGCTTTCTCAACACGCTTGCGATCGTCTTTGTTTTGTGTAAACATTTTTATTATACTGCAAACAGATTCAAATATACATCTTATCTTAGAAAACAATCTTACAAACAACATTAAAATTGCTTTACAACACTATACTCACTTTTTTACTGGTATTTTTTCACTTTTATCAGCAGTAAGTGCAAGCTTGGTATGTGCTTTCAATAAGAACATAGTTGTGCTAGTGTTTAATTGAATCAAATTGTATGCCATTTGAAAAAGTTGTTCTGCCCAATGTTGTGCTATTTCTGCACGTGTTGTGCAAAAATTAATAAAATTCAGATTGACAAAGTCAGAGCCGTAACAGATTGTTACAGTTTTGTCTTCTAAGGAGTCTTGAGAACCCATCGTTACAAGAGATTTCAGCTTTGAATCCTAGAGTAGAATTTTTAATTTACAATAAATGTTTGTTATCTCCTCTTATACAAAGCTTAAAATATCTAAATAAATGAAATTCCTAATAATGCCCTTAACGCGTCTCAGTGAGTACAAGCAAAAAGTTTCATACAATGAGCTAAATGCATACAATGCTGCATGCAGAAGTATGTCAGTTCATTCAAAGTTCTGTTTATTGATTTATGGGAAAACTGATCCAGCTAGGCGTGTTATTTCAATGAATACGGAACTGCCTTTATCTGCCATTGGTGCAGGTGGTAGTAGGTGTGATAAAAAAAGCAAACTATGTATGGGACGTAAAGTAGGTAATGGTCTATTTATAAATTAGTCAATAATTATTATGTGATGATGCTCTGTGCGTCATTGATATAATTATGGAAAAATCTGAATTGTCTTTGATTATTTATCTTTAAGCATTTGTATAATACAATATTTACTATATTAACTACTAGTAAAGTTGTAGCTCATAAATACATCAGTAATGGATATATAAAGTATACTTGTAAAAAAAAAACAAATAAAATTAATACCTTTGGTATTTTTGCATGTTTTCCTGTGCGAGTATCTCTTATACCTGCTACGTCCAACACATCCATCTCATTATTTTGATCCATCCAGTGTAAATAAAAACCATATTTATCCACTTTCAAAGTCACTGGCGTTGCCACTCCGGAATCCTACGATTACATTTGGTATTATGAAATATTTTTTTTTGTCGCGTGACTGTTTACTATAATTGCTGTACAACATTCTTTATGATACAGCTTCGTGTCTAAACTGATGCCTCGGGAAAGGAATATAGCACGAGTTATTATTGCAGAATTCTGTTTCCTTTTTTTTTGACTTTGCTAAACTAGGAGGCAGCACTTTTATGCCTAAAGTGACCTTTTACATTTATGCTTTTACTAGCGCTCGACATTAAAACTGTCGACCACCAGCCGTAACATTAAAAATATACACGAACCTCGTCCCACTTGATAAACTTCTCTCCACCTTGCAGCTGCTCGGAAACTTCCACGGGCTTTATATGCATGGTGATGCCTGTACCCTTATTGCCCGCCATCCTGATGCCTTGTTACCAGAAACCCGCGCCGATTCAACACCGAATCTTCCTTATGGACGTAGAGATAAAGCGACGAGCGACGTGGAGAACGGCGGTAGCAAACACGCGGACGTTGACCACGAGTATGACGGCGATGACGGTGGCAGCGGCGGCGGCGGCGGCGGCGGCGACGACGACGACGACGACGACGACGACGGTGATGGTGACGGCGACGGCGATGACTCCAATTCCAGTGGTGGTGGCGGTGACAATAACAGCAACCACGACGACGACTCCGACGGCGACGGCGATGGCTTCGACGACGACGACGACGACGACTCCGACGGCGACGGTTCCGACGGTGACGACGTCGACGACATAAGCCTCATCGAGATTTCAAGCATTAGGAGCACCTGAATCACCGTGTCCTGGGTGCCGCTACTGGTACCAAAGCGGGGGCGACTGTCACCGTCGTCGTCGTCACGCTGGGCACACCTCGCGCGTATAAATACACACGTATATCTTAAGGACGTGCGCTCGACGCGTCCCTGGAGAGCCTGTGAGGAACTTTCGGTGTCGCACCCGGTGTCGCTTACGAGCCGAGGTCTCCGGGTTCAGCCGGGTCGCGACTGAACGAAGGTCATCCGCGGAGACATTTCACCGACAAGGAGGAGCGTGCCGCGCGATGACGATTGTCCGGAGCACGAATCGGATGTCCTTAACTGAGCGCGCGCGCGCGCGCGCGCACACAGCAGGACTCGTCACGCGTGAGAAAGAGAGACGG
Source organism: Aphaenogaster floridana (assembly GCA_003063835.1). Taxonomy (NCBI): domain Eukaryota; kingdom Metazoa; phylum Arthropoda; class Insecta; order Hymenoptera; family Formicidae; genus Aphaenogaster; species Aphaenogaster floridana. The sequence goes on from NJRP01000179.1 coordinate 430,602, forward strand.
GACGACGACGGCGATGACGGGAGATGCGAGCGAGACTGGTCTCCGGCCTCCGCGCGTATGGTTGGGTGCCGCGAGGCGCGACTACACGAGCACTCAGACTCTCACGCTCTCAGCCGCTCGCTGGCTCGCTCGCTCGCTCGTTGATCCGGCACGGCCGCTCGGCTCGCTCCGAAGCTGCGGCGGCGGCAGCAACAGCATCGTCATCCTCCTTCCGCGCCGAGTGTCGCGCCGCAGGCCGAAGACAAGCACCGACAGCACCGCGCCGTCAGCGCGCCGTCAACACTAGGAGGCGCTCTACTTACTAGGATCAAGGATGCCGACAGCCGCGCGGCGCGCGCTCGCCGCCGCCGCCGACGCCGCGACGCCGCTCGCGCTTCGAATTTGTTCCCCGCGCGACATCGGGAATCGGGACGATCCATTGTTAATTGTTATTTCTCGTGGCTTAGCGCCGTTGAGTTAGGGCCTTAGCAGAATGGCTGATATTGTAATGCTGAAATATTGTAATGTTCGGAAATAGTAAAGAAATATTTCATTAACATTTCAATCCTATACCAGCACAAAATATTGCTAAAAGATTGCAGGAATATTTCAATAGTGCGACATATTACAATTATTGCAAGAATATTGTAGAAATATTGTAATTTTAATATTTCACAGGAAATGTTGCAAAATATATTACGCAATATCATAATTCAATCACATTGTAATATTCCAGAAATATTCCAATATATTTTGATTATGTATTTTGATATATGTATATATTTTAGGACTGCCGCTAGATGATGTTGTTTCTCGAATGTAAAATTTGTCGGGCTTTCTATATAGCCAAAGTCTATATATAGACCGAAGCTCGGACATGTCATAATTTGTGCATAGTTTATATATGCATACACTTACCCAAGTAGAACAGAAAGTCATGATGACGTCAAAATGATGCTAAAATGACGCCTTTGACATCATTTTTGAAGTCATGATGACGTCAAAATGATGTCAAAA
>NJRP01000180.1:4489-55634 GCA_003063835.1 Aphaenogaster floridana
ATATATAATTGGACATATTGCGATCCCTCGGATATCTAGTGGATATCGCAATATCGTGTGCTGTGTGGGACTACATCAATATCGCACGCACACATTCGCATAAAAGGTAGTCAGATAAACGGTTTTTTTTTCTAAGCTTTCAATCTTAATTTCAACAATTCAGTGTTGTTTCGTCACATATTCCGAACAGTGGAAAGTGTTCATTTTGTACACATAACATATAGAACTTTTCATGTAAGTAAATGTTTTTACGAACTGACAGTTCTACCATACCGACTAAGCGCTCTCGCATATATACAGGGCTGCGTTCGACAACGTCACCCGAGTGCACCCATGTATCATTTTATCCTTGTTGTTACCGAATGTTAAACAAGGATAAAATGATACATGGGTGCACTCGGGTGATGTTGTCGAACGCAGCCCTGCGTTCACGAAGAGAACGACCACGCTCCGCGCAGCTTTGGGCAGAGTCATGACTTAAGTGGGGGAACTCGAGCGCGCTAGACGAAATGCCAGGAGCTCGATTCTTGAAGTCATTCGCAAGAGAAACGTATGCGCAAATTCAGCTCGTACAGAAAAGTTGCAAGTTGATTGGCTATTGCATGACTTTTAGCCAATCAACTTGTAGATTTTCTGTAAGAGCAAAATTTGCGAATACGTTTCTCTTGCGAATGACTTCAAGAATCGAGCCCCAGTCGTTCTCTCCGTGAACGCAGTATAGTATAAAATATTATTTTTACATTTTTTTGTCAGTTTTAACACAAAATGATAGTTTCCACTGTTCATTAGTATGTATACTTTAATTTTGTAAAAGGATTTTGCGATCTATAAAGCCAATTCAAAATAGTGACATTGACTGTAAATGTCGGTAATTCGATCCGTCCAGGATCCCCGATTATACATATCATAGATTCTGTGACATAGAATCATTTTAATAGTTTCAAGTATCAGCTGATGTAACTAGTTGCCTACGTTTATTAAAATTCTCTGTGTTTTTATCAAATTTATTAAACAGTGATATCGTAACTTATAATTCCGAAAGAATGTACATTGCATAAGTCCCGATTATCACTTTATATACCAGAGTTACTTTTTATGCAGAATGCATTTATATGCAGAATGCATTTATAACGGCTTTAAACTTGAAAATTATGCTGGAGAAAGTTATCATGCATTCTGAAATTATTCCTTACACAATGAACATTTATTGAAATATAACCATGATTTTCCATTGAGAATAAAGTTTAGAGCAAATCTTTTATTATATTAATTTGAAGAAAAAGTAGATTTGGCCCTTATTGCTCACAGGTTGGGGTAATGAGATCCATCAAAAGAGGCAATGCGAACCAAACTAACTAACAGCCTCTCTATGCAAAATAAACTTTTGTTTAAACAAATAAACGCTGAAATTATAAAATAAAAACAAAACAAATAAAAGTCTCTTCTTTTAACAAAATAATAAAATCAATTATTGAGGAAAATGAAATATCACATTAATAAAAGTATCTAAACCTATTAATTGAATTGTTTGGTACAAAAATCACATATGTAGTTGGTTGGTTTGTCACAACCAGAGCATTCTTTGTGCGTCCATTTACCACAGGCACAACAGCCGAGTGGCCCTCATTACCCCTAGGACCGTTAATTTCTTTAAGTTATAAAAATCAGAGAAATTTGCAAATAAACAGGAAATTAAATATTAATTATCATAAAATACATTAACGACATAACATTATGATACCTAAATAATGTGCTAAAGACAGTGGCTGAATACTTACTTCTTTGATAAAAAATTACGAAAAATAACAACAGAAAACGTGATTTACAACGTACGCTCGCTGTAGCCTATCTGCACGAACTGGTGCGACGAACTATTGTTTGTTGGAACGGTGGCAGGGAGGGGTTCTCTCTTCGCCGAAGTTCAACTGTTTATGACTGTTAGACTAAACCACGCTGGCTCTTATTGCCAGCAGGATCCCATTACCCCCCGCTCCCCTACGCGTTAGTCACTTTTTTAATTCTGTTCTTTTTATAAACAACGAATTATATAGTTAAAAATTTTGCTTCAATCGCTTCTGCCAGTTGAAACAATCGCCGATTAATCGAAGTTTGGTCAAAGTCGTCCTAAGCGTCATTAAATGCCTTCCATTTTCGGTTTAGGCATTCTTAGAGCGTTTCTAGATATTTGCATGTGTGTCTAACATTTGACATTTTTAACACTTTGAGGTCACACTGAGTGGGGGGCGGCCATCCAGACAAAAATTCAAGGCGATATTTTTAAGATAGGCTTTATAATCAGTGTCCCTCCACCTAGAATCCCTAGTTTGAATCCCTCTTTCGAGGATCCGTGGAGTAGAAAGGCTTTGCGTCATGTCAGTTATGTTTGGTAAACATTTGAAAATTTATTATGGGTGTGACGTATTTTTTTTCCTTAAAATAACACCATTTTTACATAATTTCCTAAATGGGCGCTACTTAATATCGAATCTTAAAATAAATACGAATTTTTTAATTGAAAAAGTTTTTTTATACAAATTGAAAAAGTTATTTTTACAAATTTTTTCCTTTTCGATTTTGAGTGCTTAATTTGAAGAAAATGCAATCAGAAGGAGCATAGAGAAAGCTTTTTATTATCGATTAAAAAGCTTTCTCTATGAGGAAGCCAAATTAATAAATACTAAGACTGTTGCATCAAATAGAATACAAACATCTCAATGATGAGGAAGCAATGTGCAAGTTTCTAATTTTTCGTATCTTTTACAAAGAAATCACATGACATAGAATCAACAATTATACATAAATACAATTATAAATATATCAGATATGTATCCTAACCGGTTCTTGTCGCATATTAAAAATAAATTTAGATAGAGAAACTTATACACAATGCGACATTAATTGCCATTAATTAAATGGCAGCTAATTGTCATATTGATTCATCAATAGATTTATAATTAGCACAATTGATTGCATTTGCCGATATCGATATTGAATTAAGTTTATAATGTCTATTAAAATGATTACAGTTAATAAAACGATTATCATATATAATTAATATTAAATATAAATAATTAAATTTATAATCAAATTAAAAACAAATTTATTAGTGAAAGACTTTGTTAAATAACAGAAAATTCTTTATTTAGTATCGACACAATTGGCGAGTGACAAATTTAATAGTCAATCGATTTTACGAACTGAACAAATAAAAAAGAAAAGAATCGCAATATACAATACCTATGTGTGCTGTCATATAAACATCTCTCTTATAACAACATGTTTTAACAATGAAGTTTTTTGATGAAAAGATCATGAGTCAAAAACTAAAAAACATTTTCGTTAAGAAATGTCAAGACATCATTAAGTATAAAATGATAAAAATAATTACATGTTTGATATAAGCGATGGTGCAGTGGATTACTTGATGAGAAATTACGTGTTGTATAAGTGTGTTTAACACAATAAATAAAACTTGAATAAAATATAAGATGTAAATTATGAAATATAAAATCGGAGCACTACGACAAGAGATGTCGATCGGTCGAGAGCAAACGAGCAACTGATAAATTAGGGGGGGTTTTTAGTAGGTTCCTCTCGGGTGAGAGGATATAGTGCCTTCAACTGTCCTTACAGTTATATAGCACAGGGTCTCTAGTTCAACTTTGTATTCCCGTTTATATTATTTTTCCAATCTTCTTTATGTATCTCTATTACTTTTATTTCCGCTTTTCTACTTTCAACTCAAACTACCGATTACTTCGGCCTAACCAAAAAATTTTTTTTCGGGACGAAACACGTCCGAACACGTTGACCGCTAGCGCGCCATCACACTGATAAATTAGGAGATGTACAGAGGTTAAAATTGTAAACATGATAGAATTATAAATTAGAAATAACACTGTCGTATATTAGATTTAAGGGAGTTGTCGAGTAAATCAAGTTGTGTCAGAATTTCTTGAAATTTTGACTATAAATTCATTATATCATTATCTACAAACAGTTAAAATTTCAGGCACCTTAGCCATACAGAACTCGAGATATAAATCTTTAAAGTTTTCACTTTTAACACGTATTTCCTATACTGAGGTGCAGTGAAAGTGACGTTTCGAGTTATTGTAAAAAAATGCTCTGTCAGATTTGTAAAAAAAACTAATATATGATTCAGAATGCTATTAAGAATATTACATTAAAAAATCAAAAAGTTTAGCGTCTCCGTTTTCGAGATATTGAAGGGTAAAGTTTGGGATTTTACGAAATTTTCGAGCGTGAAATACGTGATAGGGGACATGGAAGGGAAAGAGAGCGAACGCAAACAAATGAACGCGTGTGCATAGACTCGCTGTGTGCGTGTGCGTGCGTGCGCGCGTGTGTGTGTGTGTGTGTGTGCGTGCGTGTGTGTGTGTGTGTGTGTGTGTGTGTGTGTGTGCTGTCTCTTATACACATCTAGATGTGTATAAGAGACAGGTGTGTGTGTGTGTGTGTGCGCGCGATATTTGTTCAGTTCGTAAAATCGATTGATTATTAATTATGTTCCCGTCACGAATTTGTTGTAGCTAAATTACTTGAGAAGGACCCAATCCCCCGCGTCGAAACGTCGTAAAAAAGCGTTAATTTGTCACTCGCCAATTGTGTCGATACAAAATAAAGAATTTTTTGTTAAACTATTTTTGACGAATCTCTTTTTCTTTTTGTTAAATAATGTATGATAAAATAGTAAACCGATGGTAATAAAAAGTTTTAAAACAAGTTTTTGTAGTTCTTCAAGAAATTGTAAAAAATTAATGTCAATGGAAAATTTATAGATCGGATATATCTTACTGTATTAGACGTTAGTTTTCTACAAATTTTTGAATATATTAATAAAATTTTTAAATAAAAGTTTTAAAATGGTTAACATTTTTTAACTAATTTAATGGTGCATGATTGCTTATTTAAAGCGAAAAGAAAAATGTTTTATTTCCTGTGAACAGTTGAATTTTGAAAGGCAATCCTTGGTAATAAGTATAGTAATTCTTGTGTGATTTGCAATGATTTTCTTTCTAAGTAATAATAGCCTCAACTAAAGCGACAGTCTAATTCCAACGCGTCCACCGAAGAAAGTGCTCGAGATAACTAATCATCGGGCTTAACGAGACCTTTGTGGCATCGTCCAAAGGCAAGCAGGAGGCATCCTGTTTAGCACCGCAGATGCCGCTTTGTGAGTGACGACGATATAGTTGCAGTTGCTCTAATCAAAATCAACATTGATATCGACAGGGAAATGTCGTATCGTGACGGAGATACACGCCATCGAGATAATCGATTATTCGTCGGCATGCAGTCTCGTGTGCTCGTCACGCAATGTATCACGTGAAAACGATTACGAGAATGAAATCACATTCCGATTCACAAGGGCGAGTCGTGATCCAGTTTATTATTCGAAAAATTACGAATGTCGTACGGTAAATATAAATGTTTAATATATATATATATGTCATTGGGGCATATAAAAAATCAAGAGATGCTCTATAGAAAAATAATACCTATTTGCGTGTACTTTATAGACAAACAATATTTATTCTATAAACAATTTATACTCGTGGAAAATATACTCGTGGAGTATTTACACAATCCGTTTTACAGAAAAAATACATATTTTTTGTATACAAATATAACTTTTTCAAAAAGTTTATTTTATAGGTATATATGTTTGTAGATTCATATATGTGTCAGTTGTTCGTTATTTCAAAAAATGCAATCAAATAGCGTAACAGCTTGGTAACTTTTTGACCTGTGATATAAAGGCAACGATCATGTGTTTGCGTCCGATTAAATCCATTAGATATAGACAGATTCTTCGTGAAAGTGTAGCGTACGAAACGAACAATCTCATCAATTCAATCTCAATAAACAATTTCAGAAAATCTATATATCTATCAACCCAGGGAGAAACGATGTCGAATAGATGTATAGTAGACGTGTATTTGATACGTTTAAGATAGGTCGATTTTCGCATCTAGATAGATGTCTTGGTGGCCTCTTTTAGATGCGTCTATTAGATGTTTTATAAACGTCTACACAAGACATTCTTTGTATAAAGTCTGTATCAGACCACGCATTACCGCCAGAGAGACAAAAAGATATCTTACTTTCAGATATCCGAAAGATACATTTATCCTTGTTTCATTTCTTTTAATCGTTTTTAATTTTTTAAAAATATTCTTTCGTCGTCTTAATTATATAAATATACTTTTAAAGTAACAATTAACATTTCTCTTTACTTTCATCTTAGAATCCACTTTTGGGAATTCTTCTTCAAAGAATCATATTATTAGAATATGGGTGAATAATCTCATAATACTGCGTCTTTTATTCATTCTTGTGTGTGGTTTCTTACTAACGAGAAAATAGACGCCACCGCGTCCATCTGGCGGCGATGCTGCGTACTGCTTGTGGGTAAGCGACACATCGGATTGTATCTATATATATATATATATATATATTAACTTTTGCTTAGAGCTCTATTAGATGTCTATTAGATGTCGAGAGGTGACTTGCAGCTTGCAGCCCAAAGCGTGTTTCATAAACAATGCGTCGCTATTGTGTGAATATTAGGTTTTAATTGTGTCTAAGGAAATACAATGACACAAAATTATATTGCATCTAATTCGGATATTTTTAGACGTTGTTTTAGACTAGATGGCACCGACATTTAATAGACGTATATCCGATCTCGCGTTTCTCCCTCGGAAAGACTCAATTAATATTGCAAGATACTAATAAAAATAATAATAGTAAAATAGTCTTACAAAAACTACGAAGAATTGAATATTTAATACGAGTTATTATCTTATCCATTCTTCATAAATGCGATATAATTTATTCATTGCTTCCTATAGATCAAACAAAAACGATATCGCTTCGCATAAAGTATTAATTTTGCTATTTCACGTAGCAAAAAATCTGCAAGTATACGCGAGATTAGAAAAAAAATAGCATGAAAATAGCTGAAATTTTTTATTTATCCCCATCTCGTTGACTCGTATTATAATCGTATTATAGATACTTTTGAAGACCATCGACAATGTATAAAATATGTATACAAATATGGGTTGCTTTACATGGGAAAGCTTTACTTTATCCACTATTTTCCTCCTTTCTTCTTTTTCTGCTCGTTTGCTTCATTCAACTTCTCCAGTTCCAATTCCAAAATTCTTTGCTTCCATCGGCATGTTGGCGTTTTGAAAAACCAGGCTGTGACAAATTCCAAGTTTAAAATTGCTAAAAGTCTTACAGCTGTAGCAGCTGTCATCCTACACGCTACGCATTAACACAAACCCAGAAACGCATCTTCCTCTTCGCGATACACTGGATCCTTAAAACTCAACGCATTCACCAATTCCGCGTGCGTCAAAGGATGAGTTCGTAACTGCACCATGCGCTTCGTAGTCATTACCTGCATCGTAATATACATATAAAGGAACTTTAAATTAATGATAAAATGTAATCACACTGATAACGTTGATTTGTAATTCAGATTACCAACGTCATTGATCGCTGCTAAAATAGTTCCTATTGTGAAACCGTCACATGCTTTGGCCATAGCCGACGTATCGAATTGCCGGCTAATACCCGAGTACTAAAAACAAGATTTTTAATATGTAAAAATATAAATTATTAATTACCAGCATAAACTTGATTTAATGAAGCAATAATTAATCGGTGTAATAAGATTGGAGAGACAATTATTACTGAATGATTAATGTATAAATATTGACAAAAGATGATGACAATTTTTTAAACAGCGATTCGTGAAATACGGACTCAAACATTTTGCATAACTCACTTTATACAACAAATCTTTCCATACAAGAGACACAGTGCCGTAATCTGGTCTAGGAATATATATGACTTTGTCGTAAGTCTGATACAAGAGTTTTGGATCGCCATCCCAAGGCTTATTAGATGTCCCGATAAACAAAACTCTGTCTTCACCCGTGATACTCTTCACCAACTTTGGTAAATCTTTTTTCAAACGTTTCGGATCAGTTTTATCCGTTTTTGCTACTTTTTTCACAAACGGTTTTTCCGCGTCGTCCATGAAGATCACTGATGGCTGCAGTAATCGCGATACCTTTGACAATAGGAAATTACTTAATACTTACAATATTGTACATTCGACTCATAGACAAACAGTTATTTAAATATCATGACTTGTCAAACTTTAACTCTTTCTAATCGAATAGCAAATGCATTGAAACTTAAATATATAATCGTTTAGAACAATTTTATTATTTACAAGGAAACGGACTCAATAAGTCCCTTCCTGCCCACGGTTTTGACGAGCTTGAGTATAAATACTCAAGTACTACGATTCTAATATATGAACGGATAATTTTCCAAAATCGGATGTGATTATCCGAAGTACGTACATATATATATATATATATAGCCGATTAACAAAATGTCTCTAATAGAGCTTTATTACAAACCTTCGAGATTAGATGAACGAGCATAATCAAACCCGACTTGCCGGGATACTTGCCAGCGATATTCGCCGGCGTAATATCGAAGAGCGTAGCTCCAAGTTCCGTACAGATCGCGTTCACCAAGAGCTTTTTACCGCTGCCATGCGGACCAGCTATCAGAACTGATCTCACGAGGGGTGTGAGTTCTCTCAGGACTTGATTGCCCAGCGGAACTATACAGTATTCGGCGATCAATTGCCTTATGTCGCCTGATGCAATTTAATTAATTATTATAAAAGTTATTCCAAATCGATTCGAAAATGTTTTAGTGACAGATTTTTTGGCAAATTTTGGAAAGAATTGTTTTTCTTAGGGAAAATATCGAGAGAGACTTTTATTTGTTGCAGGAAATAATGTTTAAGAAAATTCGTATTAAAAATACAAATTAATTGAAGTGAAATAAATTTAAGTGCTATGTATTTAAATATACCGAGCGTCGGAAGAGGATCTTTTCCTTTCGTACGAAGATCGTAGTTCGCGAAAGATCTTTCACCCTTGAACTCATCTAGCGAAACTTGACGATGAAGCTTAATAATTCCCTGTGTGAGAAGCTCTTCAAAAAGAGACTCAGTCGTTCTGTCGGGTGTTAAATCTTTTTCCTTCTTTCTCTTATTTTTCTTTCCGCTTCTGCGAACTCGCTTCTGAGGTTTCTTGGCGCGTTTTCCTTTGAAACCTTTGTCCCGATCTAATGCAAGCTGAAGAGCCTCTATATCGCCTAATCGTAATATCGTAGCGCGTTATTACCAGTCATACAAACGTCGGAAAATTTTACATTGAATATTGCAAAAATTTATGTACAAAACACAATATCAAATATGTTATTTTTCAACAAAAGACAAAGAGAAAAGAACATTTTTATATAGAAAAAATTGAATGAAAAACAAACTTATTTAAATCTTGTGTCGCTTTCAGCTTTAGTCTTTTTGGATTATTCTCTCTTGAGTAACACAATTTCGTCTACCTCTAATTGCTTGATCCACGACTACTCTGACTTCGTCCTCGATTTCCCTCGTCTTCTCCGTTTCTATCATATCGCAATAAGGCAACTGTATCGGGTTCGCGGATTCGTCCTTGTCCTTCCAAACGTCCTGATATTCTTGATTCGAGTGAATCAATTCCGGCAGAAAGTTAGAGGGGGCAGATTTAAATCCTAGATCCGTCTCATCTTCCGACTGTTCCGTCTCGCTATCTTTCTTTGATTTTGAGCGTTTCGATTTCTTTGATTCTTTCGATGATACTGCCGTGGACTTACTTACGGTACTTTCGGTTCCCTGTAACACAAGGAGAGTATACTAACAATAAGAACAAAGTGTAGTTAAACGTTATAGCAAAATTGCTTTAAGTCGTCCATAAAACTTTGTAGATAAAATTAAACGTTCTATAAGATTATAAGAATAAGATATCTTATGCTAATTGGTCGATTTAATAATTATTTTATTCGTGTAATATAATTTAAACATTAAAAAAATGAGTTATTGCAAAAATTGTGATTTAATTTTGCGCATGCATTTTTATTAAATGTTATTCTCTATATTCTCTCTCTATTACATGCGCGAGTTTCGTATATTGATATTTCACCTGTCTGCTGAAAATCATTCGCGAACCTCCGCTTTCGGCGGATGGTAAATCAGGTATCTTTCCGGTTTGTTGAAAATAAGTGTCGATCCAATTTCGAATTTCACTCCTTATGTTTTCCTCCATAATAGCGCTTCTCTCCTTGCGAATTCTCTCCGTGGCCTCTAGAATCAGGCTTTCGTATTGCCGTTGAAAATCCATCTGTTTTTCATATCTCTGTTGTTTCAGTCTCTCCGCTTGCCTGGCATTCCCCGTGATCACTTGACTAGGCTGTAGCATTCCTTTGGACATAATTGACACTGACATACTTGATACGTATCGAATGAGACGCAGCGAGCGTTCTCGTCCCTCCATCGGAACAGACGATATTATAAATTTACGCGCTCTCTCTTTCTCTCTCTCTCTCTCTCTCCCCCCCCTCTCTCTCCCACAGAACGGGCCGAAAATTACTAAATTTTCATAATTTTTTTCTTTCTTTAATTTTTTCGTCTTTTCGAAAGCGACAGACTAGAGAGATTTATTACAACTGCGACTGGATAAATTTAGCAGATGCATAATATTATCGAGTTTTATTTCTCGAGAGGAAGAATCGCAACTCGAAAATGACGTAGCGATTATTTCTTACCTATAAGTAACATCTCCTCGAGACGTCTCTTGCGAATGTAGCATCTAGTGATATATCCTTTCCATACTTTCTGAATTTTCAATGCCGCGAACTTTTCGCTCGTATCATCCTTTTCTTCCACATCTGTCTTGGTAGTCGATCTTTCCTTCATTTCGCGAACTTCTTTCATAAATTGATACCGCAGTCTACCTTGTCTCGCTCGTTCGTGAGCCTAAAGCATTAAAGGTTTACGGATTCGGCTTCAAGTCTCGAGTAAATACGAAAGCGGTATCGCGATATAGATTGTTTCTGGATGTACCCGCTTTTATACGTTATATTACAAAGGAAGACACGGAAAGGCACGCGACAGCCGCACAGACGGCCAAGTTTAGATCCATTTTGATTCGCAATAAACGCATTTATTCTATATTTATTTAATGGCTAAAATGACAAATGAAAAAAGATATAAATAAACAATATCTTATTATATTCCCCCCTGTTTATTTCTAATTTATATAAAGAATCCTAGTCTTGCAAAAGGGTTTTTGCCTTGTTTGGCAAAAATCGAGACGAGCTTCGTCCAAAATCCTCATTTCTCGACCGATCGCGAGTCGCCGCCGCGCGTCTCGCGTCTCGCGTCTCGCGTCTCAAGACTCATGCCAGCTACAGCTTTGTTTTTTGGAAACGCGACTTACTTAGGAGTAAACAGGAGTGTTAGCTATTTCGTGCATGGCTCGCGAGAGCGATACCTGAATAAGTCGTATAGCCTGGGATTCGGTAATCATTTTGGGCACAACAATCTCGTGAAGCGCGCCCAGATTTCGGAGCGTGTCCTCTATGAATCTCCGTCTGTCTTCGATCTCCGCGATTCGATCGCGTCTGTAGTAGCTCGGTACCCGGATCTCGGCCTCCTGCGGCGTCACGTCGCACTCGATCAGCGCGTCGTCGTAATAGCTGTGCTCCGAGAGATCGATATTGACCAGTTGGTGCTTCAGCTCCAACACTCTGCCTAGAGTCGCGTCCAACAGTCTCTTGATCAGCAAGCGCTTCTGGGGCTGTATCACTTGATCGTAGCATCGCTCGAGTTTGTTACACGCGAGGATATATCTCACGTATAACGCCGAGACGGCGTCGTGCGCCTTTTTACGGTCCTTTTGCGGCTTCGCACCCTGAAGCACCGTGTCCGCCTGGATCGTCTCCGCGAGCGACGTTTGGGCCGCTCTCCAAAGCTCGTCGTACGTCGCGCTCGACATTCTTTCTCGAGCGCACTTGCACTTGCGAACTTGAAATTTTTACCTCGTACGTTATCAATTGTTAGCTACGGTGTGATTGTCGGTTACCTAGCAACGGCATTATTCGGCAGGATGGAATCGCGTTTGTCGCGTGCCATGGCGACGGACTGGTGGGAGGAATTACGCTGGAACCGTAAATCGAACTTGCGCGCGCCTATTTATCACCCTTCTTTCAGAGAAAATTCAGAAAAAGAAACGTAGTTTCCTGACTGCTGATGACGAGCAATTAGAATATGAGAGAGAATTGAAGGAGAAGCCGGGAATAGAGAGAGAGAGAGGAGCATTTTAATTTTAATCTCTGACCCAATAAAACTTGCCAACGAGAAAGAGATACTGTGAAAGTTTGACTGTGAGACGGCAAAAAGATGACGCGGATCTATAATGATCAATCTTCCGTTCCCTTCTTATACGTGCTTTCTGGACGACCTGTACGAGTGGACAATTATATATATTTTAATTGAGAGATATTTGTGTTTCTTTTTTGTATCTTACTGCATAATATGCTTTTACTGTATTCGAAAATGGAACATTGACAAAGCTACGAAGTTGAAAACTTATTGCTTATAAGAGTACCAGCTATTCAAACCATCGCGTCTTTAAAATGAAACGAATGATTCTCAAGCAGATCCGAAACAGCAGAGATATAATTGCAATGACCGTATCGCTTATACATATGTACTTACGATGCGGTCAAGAATTGTCGCCACGTTGAATATATATGTATAAATATAGGCTTTCCCATAAATACTTTTTCATTAGATAGACATAGACATTTTTGAAAATTTATACGCTATTCCGATAAACCTATTGGTTCTCTCGATCTGCCTTAATTGTTTTCGGACAATCGAAGGAAATATTTCCACGTTCCTTCGCGCCGCGAGCAACCAATGTCCATATTTCTTCTATTTTCAATGTAGATAAAATTTAATCTCGGTTTAATTTACAATGGACTCATGTCCATTTCCACCAACGTAGATTAACTTTAATCTCGGTTTAACACTTACTCTTTATCTAATTCTTAGAACTAGAAAAAGATAAAGAGTAAGTTAAACCGAGATTAAAGTTAATCTACATTGGTGGAAATAAACATCAGAGATATAGCTCGAACGTATAAACCAACGATCGACGATCTACAAATTGTTTCTCTTCGTTTGAAGAAACCAACGGTCCTATTCAGGCTGCGTCATATATGCGATAATGTATATTCTGTATCCATTATTCTGTATCCATAATTTTGTAATAAAGAGTCTTGGTGACGATTTCTTTTCACGCTTACGCGGAACATTTTAGCGCGTAGAAAAAAGAGTTGGATCTAAAGCGGTAAAATTATAAAACTATTCTACCCTTCCTATAAAAAAAATGCGTAATTTTACTTTTCTGCAAGAAATATTCTGTTGCATACTTTAAGAATATAAAATACACTATTGTTTATAAATTCGAAAACGCTTGCGATTTTCTCGCATCTGACGAAAAGGTAAGTACATATCTCAGTGAAAAAAAAATCGTAGAGAAGTTTTGAAATATACATTTTAAAAAGAAAAAATAGAGCTTGAAGTTCGTGTTTTAGTTTCGTCTCTACGATAGTTTGTTCCTAAATTACATAAAATTGAAAATTGGTATTTTTTCAATATTTTTGTTTTACTTCGAAGCGCTGTACCTTGAACATCATCGGACAAAATTTATCAAAAATGTATTTTAAATTTCTTAGCTTTAAACTGCTTTTTGAAAAAAATTGGTGCAATGATTTTTCGCAATATCGTATTTCCTGTGAAAAATAGTTATTTGTGTATCAAGTGCGGAAAGTTGACAATTGCACACGAGCGCGGAGTGGACGCACGAGCCGAAGGCGAGTGCGATCACCCGCGCGAGTGGCAATTGTCAATCCGCACATGATGCACACAATATTTTATATTACATGTGCGCCGGAAAGTGGCCCATTACAAGCGTCGCGCGAGAGATGTCGTGCAGAAAGCCCGTGCCGAAAGTAATGAGGCCGTGCCGAAAGTAATGAGGCCGTGCCGAAAGTAGATTTTCGTCACGGTTTCGAGTGGAAAATTCCTCTGTGTGCAATTGGTTACTTTCCGCACAGAAAACACGCGCGTAATGGGCCATTTTCGGCGCACATGTTATATAAAGTATGTATACATAGCATACGATATGCATCATTTTTGACGCACAGTTTTTAACTTGCCTGTACATCTCCTCAAACGCACGGTCGATCTAAGCTGCTGTCATCTATGGATCGTTCGATTGATAACATTGTAGTCGGTAATTCATCTCCTATGGTAAAAGGTAGAGACAATCATTATGATTCACCCTGTATATATATATATATACACTATATATATATAGCCATTATTATGAACCATTTTATTTCATCGAATCACTATATTATTATCGTTAATTTCGAATTCGAAAGTGCGCTTTTGCCTGAAATATCAACAGATCAGCAGTCGGCTTGCCGCTCCGTCGATCCCGAAGTGCCGTCGAGTGCCGCCGAGTGCCGCGCCGAATGCTCCCGAGTGCGCGGGCGCGCGTGGATGCGTATAGCGATTATCGATGCAAATTGCAAATCACATTTCACCGTTCACGGTATCGGTAATGTATCCCTACGTCATCTAACATCGTATACAGATTACAGAATCGGAAAGAAACCCTTTGAAGTTTCAGTTTCAGTCCATATCATCCGCGGCCCTTTTGCATCACGCTCCGTTGAGGGTTACGTGCAGAGTACTACGGAATGCTGCGGAAATAAACCAATCACATGTTAAATTTAAAAGAAGCCATATTGTTCTATATATGTAGGGACACGCGATTGGTCGATTTTTCTGCATATGCGTTACGATCAGTTACGATTGGTTGCGATAGGCAACTCTAATTCTGCCCTCTCGCTAGCACTGCGTTCCACCTCTGGTTTGAAAACGTCATTTCAACCCCATTCAAGTTCAAGTCAATCAACCCGTTTCAGCTTTCAGCCGTAAGCCGAATGTTTGTTCGCGAATGTAATCTCCGTGAGTAGCGAAAGCAGGCGATCGCCAACTGTTGACCGAAGGTGATGATAAGAGAGCATCCGCAGTAATGGCATCGGCATTGGAGCAGTTTGTAAATAACGTTCGAACGCTTTCGAAGCAAGGTACGGCCGACTCTTGAGCATTGCCGAAATCGCGGAACTTAACCTCAAAACCAAGCGAAACGTAAAGACGAGACATTCTCATCGAGTTTCTCTTGAAAGAAAATTCTTCGAGATTAAATTCGCTTCGTATATTTAGTAATAGCTTTTATCTCTACATAAATGAATATTTAGATAACAAAAAAGTTTTATGTTACAATCTCTATGTTATAACCTGTTTGCATTTACAGGCAATTTCAGAGAATTATATGACATCATAAGCAAAAGCGTCGAAGTATTGACGAAAAATGGACAACATTTAGATAATGTTTTGGAAACATTGGATCTGCAGCAACATTCGTTAGGTATCTTGGCGGTGCTCTGCGCAAAATTTTCACTGCCCAATCCTAACGGTGGGAATAATCCTGATGCGCATAAACTCTTGTTTAATCAAGTTCAGGAGTTTATTATTGGCTGTAATGGAGAGCAAGTTAGATTTGCGCCAGATACATGTGAGTGTATTGATTCTTTCCTTACGATATTAATGACACTACGGTGTTATTAAAACTATTATTATTCTGTATATAACAAGTTTATTTTAATTGTAACTGTAAGATATTGTGTGTGAATTTAAACTTTAAATCCATTAATTTTTTTTATTGTTAAAAAAGGAAATATTTTTTAACGTTGTTGTTTGAAAGCCAATTTAACTATAAAATTTTCAAAATTGAGCTATATATTTTGTATAACTTGATTTTGAAAATTTTGTAGTAAAAAATATAGTACACATGTATATCATAAAAACAAATTCTAATTTGAATCTTAACTTGCACAAATGAGTATTTGCTAAATTTGTTTATAACATTGTATGCTTTCTCAATTTGAATACTTACATTCATCTAAACTTACTATCATAAATTCATCTTGTGAAAATTTTTCATTTTGTAGACGTTGAATTTTACAAATATGTACATTAACGTTATGTGCAATATTAATAAAATTCTTTCTACAGATGCAGACTTGTGTCACCTGTTTACACAGAGCTTAGTAGAGTCGAAAACGCCATTACGTGGAATCGAATTGTTGCGCCGCGCAATACGCAAAATACAACTCTTTGACAGTCAGTTAACTTCGATACACGCAGACCTTTGCCAATTATGTCTTCTGTCCAAGTGTTTTAAACCGGCGCTCGAATTTCTCGACATAGACGTCACAGGCATTAGCCAAGAAGGAGGCCAGTTTGACTCGAAATATTTCTTATTGTACTACTATTATGGCGGCATGATATATACAGCACTAAAGAATTACGATCGGGCGTTGTATTTTTTCGAAGTGTGCGTGACAACGCCCGCAATGGCAGTCAGCTACATCATGCTGGAAGCCTACAAAAAATACATTTTGATCTCACTGATATTACATGGGAAAGTATTAAACCTGCCAAGGTATACGAGCCAGGTAATCAACAGATACATCAAGCCGTTGAGTCAGCAATATCAGGAAATGGCTACATCCTATCTGGTTAATAGCTGCGAAGAAGTGCAAAACATCATCACCAAATATCAGCAAGTATTTGTGAGGGATCACAACCTGGGACTTGTGAAACAGGTGCTTGCTTACTTATATAAGAAGAACATACAGAGGCTGACCAAGACTTTCCTGACGCTTAGCTTAAGTGACGTTGCGAGTAGAGTTCAATTGTCAGGACCCGCCGAAGCGGAAAAGTATATTTTAAACATGGTAAGTTGGACTGTCATCATACAATATGTAATAAATATCTGAAAATCATCAACTAATGGTTCTTAAGTCATAGATTCTTTAATAAGTTTAGCATTTTCTTAGTACAAAGATAAGATTCTCTTCTTTATTAATGAAACTGTATTAAAGCTCGTTTGAAGTGAATGACAAAATTTCATTCTTTGTCGATCGGAAAATTCGTTTTGTCATTTCTATTTTTTCAGTCACTGGAAAATCATTCTTATCTGTTTTTATTAAAAGAAAAAAAAAAAAGACAGCTTCCATAACAAATAAAAGGACGCACAATATCTGTAATATATGAATTGATAATGCTCACGCATTTTCAGATTGAAGACGGCGAAATTTTTGCGACTATTAATCAAAAAGATGGTATGGTAGTATTTCACGATGATCCTGAAAAATATAATTCGCCACAAATGCTTGCAAATTTTGAGAAGGAAATGGCAGCATGCACAGAACTAGATAAGCGAGTACTAGAGATGGAAGAGGAAGTAGTCCTTACCCCGCAATATGTTCGCAAAGCTTGCGGACAAAATGATCAAGATGATCAAACCGCTGGACCTGCACCAACAAACGTCACGAATGCGCAAGGTCAAATTAAACAAAACACCTACTCTATGTAACATATATATGTCGTTGTGTGTTATCTTTATTAAAAAATGAGAAATCACGAAAAATCTTGTTGAGAGTCAAGACTTCAGTATCTGAAAGCTTGTTTTCTGAATGATAATTAGGAAAATATTTTCGCGACTCGAATGTCGTCTATTTTGTAAACAACTTATGAATAAGAGTTTTTTTTATGTATATAGGTTGAATTAAGTTATAATGGTATATGTATATATATGTTACAGAGATTATATTATTTTTATTTCATAATACAGATCGATATACTGTAATATTACATTAAATTATTCAATTTATATTTTTGCAAAATAGCAATCGTGTAAAATCATCCACTTATCAAAAAATCTCTGTAACATATAATTTGAAACTAGGATTATATAAATCCATGATTATCCATGTGAAATGATTAGGTTCTTTGAAATATTCTCAAGTCATGTCCATTGTTATCGAAAAATGAATTATTCATTTTATACAGATAGTTCCAAATTACTAGTCAGCTTGTAGTATGTCCAAGACAGATTTGATTGTTAAAATTATTCTATATATTTCTTACAACTATGGCAATTAATATACGGGAATATTTTATTGCAAATTACTGCACTTCTAATAACACTTAAGACACAAAAGATTCAGTTTTACATATATACAAGTGTACACATATATACAAGTTGATTGGTAAATATTATATGAAACGTTAAAAGTAGACACTTTTTTTTATTTAAAAGAAAAAATTTTTATAGAAAAATATCAAAGTTTATAAATTGAAATTTTTTTTATTTGCAATATTAAATATCTTCACAATGTTTACTTAATTTTTTATCTTTCGGAATGTGTAAAAAAAACTTCTCTTTTTTGTTTCAGGCTGATATTTAATTATTTAAATTTAATTATAAGAGGAGTTAAATTGAGTTACATTTTTAAGATAATAATTGACAAATTTCCTTGAAAACTATATCATAAATTTCTTCCATATCCTTGGATCCATCGATGAATGTTATAGTTTCATATAACTCGTTGTTTCGTACAACTTCATTTTTGTACTTTACAAATTCGGGCCACACTATTTTGTCAAAATATCCCGGTACATCAGGCGGTTCGTATATACGATTTTTTCTACGTTCCCAACATTGCTCCTTTGTCAATGTTAAAAAGTATTTATAGTCACACAAATCTGTGATGGTCTTATGTTTAAAGAGCAAAAAACCATCCAATATCAGTAGCCTCTTCGAATCCGTCGCATTTTTTCCGGGAGATTGAAGTATCTTTTTAACATCCGAATGCATTTTCTGCATATCCAGACCCGTTATTAGTTCCCAATTTATGTGATTTAATTCCTGTATTTTAACGTGACGTGGATCGTCCGGTGACAAAAAGTAATCGTCTTGACGCACCATAATAGACGTTGGAAAATTGTCACGGATCTTCTCAGCCAATGTGCTTTTTCCACTACAGGTTGCTCCAGATATACCAACGACATACCACTGCTTTGACATTTTTAATTTGTCAGTTTTGTAGCAGTGTAACAGTTCCTGACGCGGTATAGAAAACAGTTTATTTTATCGAATGATTTAGAGTGAACGTAGAGAATGTGATGTAGCGTTATATAACTAACATTTACCGTTACAGCGATCATGTTCGTGTATGTATACCACAAGTTGTATGTATAAGTATTATACAACGCAACGTATATGATGACGCATTAATTAACGACGATAACATAGCCAATATCACCGCATGTTTTGATAACTTGCTACTAAATTGCTATTCCATTTTCTCTACTTTATGAAACAAGTATGGTTTCACATGATACATGGTAAAGAGTACCAAACCGCCGATGAAAATTAGCCCGAGACTCGCGGGAATTATCAGGGCCAGATTGTGCGAGTAAAAAAGAGATCTCAATCTATCATCGTCGATAAATGGCAGACCAATTACCCAAACGGTATAATAGAGAAACAAGACAAACGTCAATATTAATATCGCTTTTCCTTTTTGACGATCGCTGTCAAACATCGTTAATCGTTTCTATTTTAATTTTATCAGTTTGCACATTGCGCTATTCCTTACAATTCAACGTCACTATTAATATCATTCCACATATTCTTGTTCAAACTTCTTGAAGTCTTCTTCTGTGAAAGCTGTCTCTTCTGACTCTTTGGGTTTTTCTTGTTGAATGTATCTCTTTCCCACAGCACGTTGCAACAGCTAAAAAAATTATATTATTTCATGAATTAATTAAGAACATTTTAGGAATGTTTTTTTAATCGTACATTGCTCGCAATGAGCCTGTTTGCGTCGTTTCCAACTTAAAAAATTATCTCTTCTTTAAAACTTTAAATAAATATTCAAGTTTTTTAAACGTTTTTTAAAGTTTTTCATACAATCCATTTTTTTGGATATTTGTTTTAAGTCGTACAGTATATAGCACAAAGCAAGTGCAATAATATAAAATATAAATACAAAAAATTTGTTGAATTTATAGGCTCAATACAGAAGCAAAATTGATATCTATGAGAGTTGTGAGAAATGCAGGATTAATAAAATATGATTAATTTCTTATACATTATTTGCTGTTCCAGGATTTATCCGATTACTGCTAAGTAAAAGGAGTCGTTGTACATTTTCGTCGGTAGGATCTTTTTGAGTAGCTAGACGTTTCTGAGCCTCGTAAACAGTAATCTTGCTGGATCGGCTCAAAATAGTACCGAGATCTGTAAAAAAAAGTCTTAGTATGACCTTATTTAATTTCTCCATGCCCATCTTTATTAAATGTATAATTTAATAGCATAGTAATTACGAAGTATAATAAAATATACTTGAATAATTTACTATAATTTCATAATCTATAATTACATGAAAAATAGAAATAATAAATTTCACGTATGTGAAATTTGTTTATTAGATTGGATATGCTTAAATGATTGATTCGATAACCTGTCTTTTCGTCCTTAGAGATGATCCTATGTTTAATGGGAATAAGATCCAAGACTCCTTTATATCGGATATTCTTACGTTTCTTCCTCTTTCTTTGTTCTGCAAGTTACCATATGAAATAAATACTTCTATACACACATCGAATTGTAAATGCATACACGTGCGGTCTCAATAAACTAACCTTTCTCCAAATCTTTCTCGTAACCCAACAATTCTAAGCTTTTATGCACAAGTGATTTAGACATTTCGGCGTGGATTAGTCATTAAATCGCTAAAAAACATAATATCGATTAGATTATTTTGAAATTGATAAAAGTCTGTATACACGAGCACGAGTACGCGATCCCAAAGGAACGATTCCATAGAACTCACTTGTGACTAGGGTTTTCATAACCCTAGATTCAGAGGGACAAATATTCCTAGTATATATCCCCTCCCCGCCCCACACACATACACAAAACACAAATTTATGTTTAGATGATCATATACATATATTCGTGTATATCGGTGTGCGTTGATTACAGCTGTGGCTGTGACAGCCGATATCGCTCATATGTAACAAACATGGCGGAATCTACGAATAATTCGGAGGATGACCGATTGTCATGTAAGATCTTGATTATCGGTGCCGGTATGGCTGGATTGTCGGCGGCGACTCATTTGTTGAAGAACAGCGAGACGGATTTTCTCATCGTCGAGGCGCGCGGACGTATAGGTGGACGAATCATCGCGGCGCAAGTCGGTACGATCAGTCATAACCTCTCCCTATCTTGACAAAGTGTTTAACTCGCTTCTAAATTTATTTACTCTGTGATATAACAGTGACCGACTCTACAATTATAGCAACGATATACTAGGAAGTTTAAAAAAATCACCATTTACCTTTATAACTTTTGAATATGTACAAATTCCTGTCAATTATGTGATGATAGAAGACTGAGTAGAATCAGTAATTTCAGAAAATATATACATCAGTTTTTCGGAGCAAATGTATTTAGATAGATTTTATGAGATGGACGTTGATCGGAATTTACAATTTTATGTCGAAGCAGGAAAATGTTCTTTGTATACTTGGTAAACTTAAAAAAAGAGGAATATTTTTTGTCAGTCTTTTTTCATCAATTGTGTATTTTTTTATTTTTATAACACAAAATAATTTTATTTAAAAAATCTGAAGCGACATACTATAATCCTCTATTATTGATCTTCTCTGTACAGAAACACAATAAGATGTTATCGCTACTATTATTTTAAGTAAACGGAATAAGTTTCTTTTCCTGTCTGTCTCATCTAGGCAACGAGAAAGTTGAGTTAGGGGCAAACTGGATTCATGGAGTGCTAGGCAATCCCATGTTTGAACTGGCAATGGCGAATGGTTTAATAGACATTGTGCATGTGCCGAAACCTCATAAAGTAGTGGCAGCATTGGAAGATGGGAAACAGTTACCATTTCCCGTGTTACGAGAGATTTACGAGGCTTACGTGTGCTTTTTGAGGCGATGCGAAGAATACTTCTTGAGCACATATAGTCCACCGGATGGTATAACTAGCGTAGGGGCACACATAGCCCTGGAAGCGGAGATATATCTGTCGTCTTTGCCACCAGAACAACGAAGAATAAGACAACTGATCTTCGACTGTTTACTCAAGAGAGAGACCTGCGTCACGGGCTGCGACAGTATGGACGATGTGGATCTCCTGGAAATGGGATCCTATGACGAGCTTCAAGGCGGTAATATCAGTCTTCCGAATGGATACAGTGCTATATTGGAACCAGTTGCGAAACACATACCAAAGGACCGTATTCTTATTAAGCATGCTGTAACAAAGATTAGGTGAGTTTATAATAATATAATTATTCATATAAGGAACGTGAGAATGCACCAATATGTTGTAACAAAAATTGTAATATTAACTTGCTATTTATTTTTTAGATGGCAGAAACAAAAGTGTTCTCAAGACGATGTCGATCTTACCGAAAAATCTAATTCTAAATCGAATAGCCTTATAGAAGTACAATGTGAAAACGGAAAGACAATCACCGCGGAGCACATAGTATGTACATTACCGTTAGGCGTTTTGAAAAGGACAGCTCAGGACTTGTTCGAACCCTCGTTACCCGCTTACAAACTCGAAGCAATAAACAGACTAATGTTCGGTACAGTGAATAAGATATTTCTCGAATATGAACGGCCTTTCCTAAATCCCGGTGTATCGGAAGTGATGCTCCTCTGGGATGACGAGCGATTATCCGAGACGGAGAAGCGGGACATCAGCAAGACTTGGTTTAGGAAGATTTATTCGTTTATTAAGATCTCGGAGACACTGCTGCTCGGTTGGATATCTGGTCGCGCGGCGGAGTACGTGGAAAAACTGAGTACCACAGAAGTGGCAGAAGTGTGTACGACAATTCTGCGCCGATTCCTCAATGATCCCTTTGTACCGACCCCGAAGAACTGTTTGTGCACCACGTGGCATTCTCAACCTTATACACGAGGTTCTTACACCGCGATGGCTGTCGGAGCGAGTCAACTAGACATCAGGAGTTTGGCCGAGCCGTTGGTTCAGGAGAAAACGGAAGACGAAACGGTCAAAATTCTGGTTGCGTTTGCGGGCGAACACACCCATTCCTCGTTCTATAGCACGGTACACGGGGCGTACTTAACTGGTCGAACGGCGGCCGACTTACTTTTAGGCACCAAACAGAGTGAGAAGCACGCGTTAAGTCTTAGTTGCGAGGATACCAGCGATCTCAGTTCATGGATACAAGGCATTTCTTTGAATTAATGCATATTTTTTCAAGAAAGAAAATGCATAACGATGAGAGACGTTTATAAATGTATTTAGCCATTATACATACGTGTTTACGTTTATACGATCGTTTTCTTTTGTAAATATATAGTGTCATTTTACATCATGTACATAATGGTGCTTCTTAAGATTTTAAGACTTTACGAGTTTACATGGATAACATGTGCATTTATAATATCGTCGTACTCCGTTAAGAAATAACGAATAAAGCTTAAGTAGGACATCGAAATCGTGTATTAGCGACTTTGTGTACGATGTCACAAATGCTGTGAATGTCATGAATACATTCGGCGAAAATATTTGCGTTTAGATGTGAGAATATCTTGAAAACGACGACGAACAATGGTACATATTCATGCAAGCGTTTATTTTATGAAGTCGAACGAATCGATATAATGTTATTTACTAAACTCATGTAGATAATATATCAAATTGAGTTCATACAAATACAAGCCTAACTCTAAGTATTTGCGCGAAATGTAACGATATTTCTAACGATTAGTCTTTTCGTAGCATACATACATACATATATATATATATATATATATGTATGTATGTATGTATGTATATACACACAGTGAATTATTATTGAGATGTATAAAAAAATTCTCTCTTTTAAAGTGCATCGTATACTTTTTATTCTTGACTTTCTTGTACGCGTACATACGCATGTCTAAAAGATATCGTGAAAAGTAATTCGCATAGTCTTATCTTTTAGACATGCATGTTGTCTGGGGTTCATTCTCAGATACAAATTACTCGCTTGCTTTTGACTTCTTTATTGTCATTTATTACACGTTGTATTTATCGTTTAGTAAAAAAAAAAAGATCCATCATGGATCAACTTAATCTAGTCATTGAAATTGAGATATATAAAAAAATATTTGATAAATAACAACAAATTATATCACGCACGATGCTGAAATAGTTCTACAAAGTAGAACAGGCATTTATGTACGTACATGTATATATTTTACGTTTCAAGATGCAGTTATGTGCCATAGATTGAGTATTAGTATTACCCTTTAAATGTTAAGTGAAGAAGAGGTTACGCGAAACATCTATCTTTTTGAAATAGCCGAAATACAACATTACACATATGTGAATTCACGGAATTAATGAAAATAAAAGTCATTGTTTTAATGAATATTGTGCTTCTTTGCTTATTAATTGCGTAAAGTAAGTATATTATTTTTTTGTTTGAGATACAAAATTTATCTTATCGAATTGTTCTTTAAAATATACATGATTAATAATGTTGATTAATGTTACAATCATACATCATATCACGATTTTTTATTGTACGAAAGGAAAACAGTAATTATTTATAATTACTGTATATATTGGTGTATATAACATTGTTTCACATGATATATTTTATTTCTTTGCTATAATTACGAATACACCTTTATGATCTTATTTTTATTTTATGACTTATTTTGAATAATTTCTCGGTTGTTAACAAAGAAATAGCTTAGACAAAAAGATTTGTCATTTTTCTTTATTTAAACAGTTAAATTATAATTTATACAATATATATGATAAATAATAGTGTAATATAATAATAATTATTATAATGCCAAACATACATATATAAATATTAACTTGTTATAATAATTATTATTATAATTTTGAGTACTACTATATATAGATAATAATTATCGCTGTAGTGCTGCAGTAAAATGTTGATGACACATTCTGTTGCCTACGCACAATACTATTAAAAATAATATATTAATAAAATATTATTCAACGCTTTTTTTTCTTATGGTTAAAAATAATATTTTCGTCTTACAGATGGTAATTTTGTATCAATTTAATAGGCAATGTTAAATTAAGAGATAAAGGTTTACATTCTTATGTCTGAAGCCATTATCTTTTTAGCTTTATATCTGGAAATAATACTTTCTTGTATCACAATATTCTTTTCTATTTATTTGTCATGCTGCCTCTTCAATTGTCTAGTTCATTTATTCTAATTAATGTACAATGTATAAAATTCATATTTTTTCGTACGGTTAAACCTGAGCCGATGCATGCCGATTATATTATCGATAATCGGCCACATGAAAGATCAAAGACGTATGTAATCAAATATATTTGGTCACTTAACCACTGTAATGCTATAAATTATTATACTTAAGAATTAATGTCAAATAATTGTTAACAACGTCTATAATGCATAAGCGAAAAAGATCTCGTATAAGTAGACGTGTCAATGTTTGACTATGCGCGATATTTGGAATGACTTGGATAAGTCGCTCCAACTTTGTACGCTCATATAGCGACGATTGAAGTAATCGCTTGTAAAGCGACGTAATCTCTTCTCGAAATGCAAAATACACATCCTTACGTGAAACTCATCATAATTCGACATTGGAACCGCTGCGACGGACGTATCGATTGAAGTAATCCGGTCGCCAGCATTTACAACTTCCCGGTACCAAGAACCAGTCGTAATATAGCCGTACCTAAAGAGGAAGATAACAAAAAGAAATACAAAAGTTAATAAAAATCTAGTAAAGATTTTTATCTACTTTTATTTTATAATATGATAGACGAAAAAAGAAATATCAATCGGTACTATAGGAAACAATATAAAAAAATATTTGAAAAACAAATGTTGGAAACGTAGTTGTGCTTTGTAAAATATGTGTCCTCGATTACTAAAATTCAATCATGTTGAAAGTTCAGAGCAGCGCGTAAGCGAGATAAGAAATATGAAAAGAAGGATATAGCTCTCACTTGGAAGCAACCCATTTCGTCGACACCGTCACAGTGATGTTGCTGAGCACCACCATTATTACGCGCCTCTCCCGTGCTCGCGCGTTTCTGCAAATATTGCTGATAATTTTGAAAATCGTGAACTGGTGGTGGCGATCCAGCGACGGGATCTCGAGTAGCAGATGCGATACCGGAACCGGACCCTTGATTCTCCTCTAAGAACGTATCCGGGTAAAATATTTCGGCGACCAATAGACTCGTCCATCTCGGCGACGATAGGCATCCACCATCCAAGTAATGGCATCTCGATTGCCTGCAACGCGACGAGGATTCTTAAAAATATTACTTGTAAACTTTAGACCGCTACCGCCATGCAAATTAATGCATATGATTGGAATCTTACATGCATCTGGTGAGCTCGATCGTCTGCGTAAAGTAACCTTCGTAAGGTATCTGCACCACGTATCTCCAGACACCTTGATAATTCTTGGCAAAGACCGGAGTCGCGTATTCGACTTTGGCTGGACATGGCGTCGGCGGACCCGTATACTCCGTTTTCTCCTGCGGTGGTACGCGTTCTCCTCGTCGATAATCGGACGTCGAAGGTTCATCCCGGCGCTCGATGGCCGATGCCGGCGACGCGATCGGTTCACCCTGGATCGCTTTATACAACATGCATACTCTGCGCTCGGCATAAAAAGAGAAATAACATTATTATCTTTGTAAAAGGAAACTCCATATTCGACAGCTCATGTTATTTAAAAACTATCGATTCTTCAATCCTTCGTTTTAAGAGAAAATTCATCTCAAGTTCCTTAAAGAATTCACAAATAAAATATGGTCCGTTCTGGTCTGATTCTCCAATATTGCTAATCTAGGATGCATGCGTCCAACTATGTAGAGACTTTTAAAACGGTGAAATATACTTACACTCCGCTACCATTTTCGCAAAACTTGCGACCATTTCGATTGGAGTCCGTGACTAAAGTCGAATCCAATGGGCTAGATCTTTTGCTTCTATCGTGTTTTTCTTCTTCGTCCATATCAACGCTACGGAGAAAGATTGTTAGCTGTTAGCTGTTGGTTTTTCCGACATGTCAAATTAGTTCATCCATAGTATCAAAGTAAAAATTAAGTAACGTAATAATAATATCGCGGTATCTATGTGTACATTTATTGAAAAATTGAGTGAAATAAATGAGAAGGCAACATACACCCGAATCACACATATACGCTCAAACTTAATTGATAATTGAAAATTTGCATTTAGCATATTCGTGGCGAGAATGCTTCGGACTACTTACGAATTTTGCGACAGTGGATGCACTTTGGCGACCTTTGGCAGCGAATCGTCAGCCTTGAGGATTGGTAACGCCTTGCTGAGGAACTTGAGAGTATGATTCTTTATCAGTGCGCTGAGGACAATATTTATAAATGGCTAATTTAGTAAGATTTTTAATGCCAGTGAATACGCGCCCTCTTGATTTATTTCTCACTTACAAAGGATACGACGAGCCGTTTACATATTGATTCATTGGATTTCGCGGAATGTAGCCTTTGTTCAAATCTCCGCAGATATTATGTATCGAAACGAATCCTTTACCGTGCTTATCGCTGCCTAAAAGACAGAATATAAAAGGCGAATATATAAAACATGCATTGTTATAGTATCGAGAATCAGAGAGTGCTCGCAATCAGGTTTTCAAGTCATTGTTATACATTGTTAAATGATTTCTTTAACTATTAAAAACTATCAAAAAACAGATTTTTAATTATTAGAAATCATACAGTATAATACTATGTGACGGGCGAAACGTTAAACGCCATTATATATAAAAGAATGTCCAAGTATAACGGTTTTTGATAGTAATTACAGTTTTTTAATCTGGATTAGATTTCGTTTTGCTTATATCGTATTCCAGACCTACCGTAACATTCTTTATCGCTGTCAATGTAGGGCGGTGGCCGAACCCTGGGTGGTTCCGCATTCGGTGATTCGACGAACGCGTAATATCCCTCCGGAGGCTCTTCCGTTCGCGAGGGCTCGTTGTCGGTAACAACCGGTTTGGTATTTTTGGACTTTTCTTCGGCGTACGACGATGCGCACAAGAGTATCATCTAAACGATAATAATCGCGATATTTTATTTTTACAAAAGAAGAACATTGTATATATACGTGGTTAGGTAAGTTACATAGATCATCGATATCAGAGTGATATATAGATATTAATATACTGCAGGCTCGTCTTTTCGTACCAAAATTTTAGTCTATTTTTCAATAAGATTAATTATTTCAATTGTACTCGTTAAAAACTACATTTACAGAGGGAATCTCTGAAGAAATAATTTCTAGCTACGTTGCACTTGAATTAATTTCTTTTAAGAAACGAGGCGCAAAAAATAATAATCAAAATTTTATTATGTAATATATATATATATATATATATATATATATATATATGCATAAAACGTTTTTAGACTTTGTCACAATCGCGTCCATATTTGATTTTCTCGATCTTTCCGCTGCAATGTTGGTCTTTTTTTTTATACATATAATATCTCTGTATACGATCGTGAGTAACGGCTAACAGGTATTACGTTACATCGCGTCGGCATCGGCGATGATTACGAGATATTCCTTCGTAGTTACCGAGGTATGCGTACGATGCTAACGGTACACGGTCCACGTTCCATGCTTCTCGCGCTGCGGGCTGTTCAGCCTATTTTATAACGTGCGTGTTACTCGAGCGTTGCCCTACTAACCGAGGCATTATACCGTTCTACTGACAAATCTTCTTTTACACATTCAGGGGCTGATAATAACTTGCCGCGCTTATATAGGTACGTTTTTCTTCTCATCAAGGTCTACAATACTCTACAATCTCTAAAACGTACTTATGATATGTATAATAAATTAATAATATATCTGTATGTTGCAAGAGTTAATCTGTATAAGTCGCATTTGTGTTAATGTTTTGAAGAACGAGAAAGGATTCGCATAGCAAGCGACAATCTACCGATTACTCTTTTTCACTCTTTCCGAAGAGGCAGGAAACGTTAGTTGAAATCGCTAAAACAATAGTAGTAGTAAAACGATAAACTAATCGAGATCAATCTTGTATACAGCGCAATGCATAAAATTAATAAAATCTATTGTCTCGCTTTAGAGAGATGAGAGAAAGAGCTTCTACTGATTTCTACTGACGAAATAACATTATCGGCAACATCTATCCGTAGAGTCATTCATATTTTGCGCAACTTTATCGAGACGTATGCGATAGCCCGGTCCACTTTACTTCCAACATGCTTGATGCATGTAGATGTAATTATTAACTAGCGGGTCCTTAATTAAAAGATGCAGATCGGTGGAATTTGACGATTTTTAACGTAAGAATTCTTCTCGTTGCAAAAGGTGGATGTCCGTCCTACTTTCTTGTAGTAGATCCGAGCGTTAGGAAGTGCCGATACAGTTACGAGGACAATGACGTCTCCGAACCGGTATCGACAGAAACGGTAGACTCGATTCATTTAGCGCTGGCACGGCCGTAGATTACTGACGCACAAATATTCGTAGCGAGTTTGCTTCAAGAATAACGCGACTCGAAAATTGTAATTTTGCTAAGGATGCTGCGATTGATTTATTTGTTTCGAGGCATTTTACAAGAAAGATGAAGCAATGTCACGATGATAATCGTGTGAAATTCGCTGACAATTGTTTTAGTTTTAACTTTTTAACTTTTAGTTTTCGAATAAATCACCGAGAATTTGATGTCGCGTACGTTAAATCTGATTTCTTCCAATTTATTTTTGTATGTAAAACCGACTTTTTTAAAATATTTTTCTTGCTTTTATATATGGATTCTCTTAGCTTAATTTTAAGTTTAATTTTAAAACAGAAATGTTTGAGAATCATACAAATTTACACGCAATAAATTTTAGCTCTGTGAAAATGGATTAAAATCTTCTTTATTTAATTTATATTTAAAGTTAACTTCTTCGTGTCGGGGGTTTTTCGTCAGAGTATCTAAAGTTATTTTCTTATTTTACTTCTTATCTCAAATTATGAATGATAGAAAGTTATAAATATAAAATGACGTCTATATACAAATTTATTTATCAAATTATTGTTAAGGAGACATTGCTTTGAAATTTGTCAAAGCATCCTGAAATGTAAGAAGAAAATCTAGAAACGTAGAGGTAATCCACACGATTCGTTTAATCTGTCGTGATCATAAAGAGTGGGTTAATGAAAATAATGTTTGTAACTTACGACAAACGTGCGAAATTCCATGGCGCGTTAATTCACTGTAAAGGCCGAAGAAGAAAGAAACTTCCGTTTTGCGATAGTCGCGGCTGTCAAGAGTTTCTCGAGAATATCTCGCGAGCCGGTTGGGCCTGTCTACCAGCCAACGGTCATAGCAAAACTGAATTTCTCGTCACCTGCATTACGCCGTTCAACTTGACTGGGGGCCGCTTACCTTCACCTCGGCGGCTCGGCCGTGTACTTGACCGTCGTGCGGTAGAGGAAGAGGACGGAAATATCGGACTTCGTGGTCACGAATTATATGTAATACACTGAAAAAAGGATTTGGTTATAATCAAACAAATTTGTTAACATTAACCAAATTATTTCGTCATAATCACTAAACCGTTTAGTTGAAACTATTTCACCAAGCCTTGGTTATTATAACCAAATCCTTTTTTCAGTGTACAGAGTACCGAAATCGCAGTACAGCTATCATACAATGGGAATAATCCGTTGCAAAAAATAAGACAAATATATGTAATATATCATTTACGAGATTTTGTTTTAGAGGAAATAGATCTTAAAACTTGTACCATGTGATATGTCGCATCCTGTAGAAAGAATCTTACAATTAGTTAAAAAACAATTACTTTTATTCCCTACCTATGTTTTTTATTAAAACAAAATAATCAGCTTTTATCAGAGCACAAATTGTCAATGAAACAAAGGAGCCATCGTTAAATGCAGAATTATAAGAGTAATAATCCTCATAAATTAATCACAAGTCCAAAGTTTTTATGTTTATAATTATGTGAATAATTGTTAATACGTTAATTGTTTGTGATTCATGAAATCTCTCAGTGTAAATTATATAAAACATATAGATTTATTAAAACACGTTTAGACTCGTCAACAGTTATATTGAATCAAATGATAAAAGATTTAACATCAATATATAGCGATCAATAAGTGACATTCAGCTCCGTCTCGTCCTTGTGATAGATAACAATGTCTTTCAACATCATGTTCGATCCGTCGTAGCGGAAATTGTTAACAGGCCTATCCAAGGGGAATCCGTACGGCTTGTTATCGAACTTGTAGCCACCGAAGATGCGGGACATGTAAGGATGAACCGATTCTCCTTCGACCGGGTTGACGTATGCGAAGATCTGGAAGGGCATACCCTCTTTCTTGCCCTTGGGTAAGAGCAAACGCTCGGGGAATCCGTAGATTCTTTCCGCATACGAGAAGGAATCGGTACCATCCAAGGCCTTGAGCAGCTTCTTGTATAGTATCTCGCTCGGTTCCGGATCAGGTATGGCGAAGAAGCAATCTTGACTGTTTCGTACGATCTTGTTTACGCCGGTGTTTACTGCAACGCAGCGTAGACAATCAAATTAAAATCTTTTTTCTCGTATCTACATATACATACGTATGCAATTAAGTTCAATTGTATAGTAAAGAATTAAATTTAAAATACTAACGATCGACTATCCAGTTGTCCATTTCATAAAAGTATTTTGCATTTTCAGCGAAATCAAACGGTTTATGATGAATGTCATATTTTGGTCCGAGGAAAATGCGTATCGTGGCTTTCATAGATTTCTCGGCGTTGATAGCGAGATGGAAGCTGAACGGTTTGTGATTGAGACGGTATTGACGAATTTTGATCAACGTGCTCTCGGCCTCCTTCGCGTCATCGATCATCAAACCGTTGTTGATCGAGGTGTCGAATTGATCAAAATAGGTAATTAATTTATCCACGGCGAAGGACTCGATCTTCAATTCTGGATAGATGATTTCGTTCTTGTTATATGGTTTTTGATGCATTTTGTATCTGAAAATCATATTCGCATTATTGAAAGAAGATTGTCACTTTAATCGCAAAGACTTATTTAAAAGACTTGATAATCTTACGCTCCCCTTTACGTATATGTATAATACCTGTAATAGTAGAACAATATTCTTTTGTAGAAACGATAGAACGCAGGATCTCTCATAGACGTGCTGTAAAACTCGAGAGCACTAGGTATAATCTGATACGAGGTTGACGGCTCCAAGTTGTATCCAAAGAGCTTTCTCGCTAAGAGATCGATACTGCCGTAAAAATTGGGATTGCAGGAATCCATGTTGCCCTCGATGATGTTGCCAAGGATGTTGAGACCCTCGGGTGTATAGATGTTGATCCACTTGCCAGTCGCGCCCAAGACAAATCCGGAGTCAATGGCCGCTGATACTCGAGATTCCATGTCTTCTATCTCCTAAAAGCGCGGCAACAGATTAATTAATGTTCACTCGCTGATTGCTTGCCGCAATCGTACGGGATGACAGAAGCGAAACGAGCATTTTTGAGCATTTGTTCTGTCTATACAACTGAGGATATATAAATATATATATATGCTACGATAGCATGAAATATAAATATTTTACGCGGTCAAACTGCTTTTTTTTAGTAGTAGTCTCTTGTAAGGCTAAAGCTAAACCGTACTTTCAGGTACTTGTACTTGTAGTAGGGGAATTTGCTCCAGTATGGTCTCTGTGGCATCGGCAATCCGTTGTGATAAGTCATTGTCGGGTAGTATCCGATGTAAAACTCGTTGTGCCAATCAAAATCTTCGATTTTACCAATGTCGTTGGAGAGCCGTTCCAAGTAATAACGGGACAGCAACTGTTTGTGACCGTAAAAATAATCCTCGCCACGATTCTTCTGCAATCCGAATTCCTCGCCTTTTAGCCAGAACGGATAGTCTTGTCGCAAGTAAAAATAATAAGCGTTCAGGCCGATGTCCTCGGTGAAGTAATTAATCTTGTGCTCCAGATCGTACTCGCGCGACATGTACCATCCGGAATAATTTGCTGGGATAATGTAAGTGTCGTAGCCACCGAACTTCTTCGAGTCTACATTAAACGTTAATGTCAAAATCATTTATATACATATACAGGCTAAGTTATTAGAAACTTATCAAATTAAATCTTTAGAATATATATATAGAATCTCTAATAACTATATACATCAATAGATAAATAAACAAAGAAGATTAAAAGCGGTTGAATCGTAACATATATGAACTTTATAATACCAAAGATTTAATAAAATTTATATTGAATTCCCGGTTTCCAGCATAAGACAATTAACTGCAAGAACAAAGAAATTTGAGATTGATTCTTACCAAGTTTACCGAAGAGTTTTGCATGGTGCGCCTTCTCGAGTACTTCAGAGTTGAAAAATCCGTACGGGTACAGCTCATAAGGAGGTGGCAGCTGAATGAATTTGGTATCTTCGCGGAGTGTAACTGCGGTGTACAGGGCTTCACCAAACTGCATCTCGTTTATGTAAATGCGCGCCCATAACGCCGTTTTGTAGAAAATGTCAAAGTCCTTGGCATAATAGAACAAGCGAAATAGCGCCTCTGTTTCCTTCCGCAGCTTTGGATAGTACAGAGAGTTCAATTCGCCACGAGGAAGCATGCCATACTCGTATAGATAGAGAAAGTTCTTCACCGCAGCCTACAAAACGATACAAAAGGTCCAAATAAATATTTTATAAAAATCGCCAAAGAATAATAACATATAAGATAATCATTGATGCGCGCGCAATCAATGCATAAAAGGTGATGATTCCATATTTACCGTATTAGTGTACGAGTCTATGTTAGCTTCGATGTTATACGAGCGACCTTCCTCATACAATGAAGGATTCACGAGAGAGGGTTGCGAAATATAGTACAGAAGATTGTAGATTTTCTTCTGCTTAAGGAGAAACTCCTTGTCGGCGATTTGGACGGTGTTGTAGTCAGCTACTACCAGACTGAAGCAGGCGGCCGCGACAACGGCTAACACCGTCAGAAGCTTCATTTTCCAAACTTTTCCAACACCCACCACAGACGAGACCAATTCTGAACGGCGCTCGACGCCGCGCTCGCACTTTTATACACCTACGTCGATCGCGCAATCAAATCGATGGGTCATAAGGGCACTGGACAAATCGTATTCGATATCGAATCGGCGAGTTCTTTCCTTTTGCACATTTCGCTCTCCGACCGCGAGTGTTGGATATTATTCCTATCAATTTTATTAACAAACAGATTATAATCGCGAATATAAAATTACTTGTCGTTATGTATTATTTAATTGCTTATTAATTGCTTTATTTTAATTAATCTTTTGTTTATGGATGCAGGTCCATTTGCTAACTTGTGATTATTTTTTGTCGTGTGTGTCGAGAGGCAGATAGCTTGGGAGGATAGTACAGTATCTAATAAATAATTCTACTTGATGTAATATATAAGCGTCTCTTTTTTAATTTTCGACACGATAACGAACAAGATTATATATATATATATATATATATATATGTATACATACATATATACATATATACAAGGTAATGTTAAACGGTTCACCTCATATATATCATACTAATGATTTCTCTGTGGTTATGTCTTGCGTCGCACCAGCAGATAAATGCCGTTGCTAAAACGAATATCATTAATCGGCTTGAAAGATTCGTTCTCGTGCAAGAGGTCATCACGGCGAGTATGTCTTCGAATACATCTAATCGAACGACACGAAAGTATTTTTGCGCAAGTTCTATGCAACGGATCGTGTTTATAACGACGAATGCAAGCGAAAATGCTTAAATTGTCTCCTTAACGAATGACACGAGATTAATTATAACTGCACAAATATAAATAATGAACTTCTATATATATATATCACGCATGATTTTTTTGACTCGAATCCAAACTATAAAAATGCCTTATGAATATCAAGTGGCGATTTAATTGAGTTTCAATGTTTACATCTTGTGCAATACAATTTTATAGATCTAATGGATAATTTTTTTTTAAAACATTAGTTTCCTAAAATCTGTCATTTAAAACTTGACATGCTACAATTGTACTAATGAAAAATCGCTTAGTAACTTTTGGATTCATTAGTTTAAAAAATTGTTTATTTTTTATTTGTAAGATTAGATTAATTTATAAATATTTATCTTTCCATTTTGCATATACATAAGTTTCTGAGATATTTCTACCAGCTACATCATGGTATATTAGCTAATACACACATTTTTTTAATAAAAGTTAAAAATCAAATAATAAATTGTCAAGTATATTTTATTTATTCATTTATGGATATAATTAATTATATCAAGTATATTACAAGAATATTTTTCATAAGATGAATAAAAAATTTCTTTTTACTTGGTACAAACTACATATACGGCATATATGCGGATGGGTAAATGAAAATAAATGATTCGCGAGTAATCGCTTTATTCCTTAATTTTGTTATTAAGTGTCAATTGCGTACTTAGAAATTTGATAGACGATAGATGAATTTATTTCGTGCAGCTCGCTTTGCTCGTGTCGGTCGGCGGTAAAAATTCTGTACAATAGATCGATAGTCTAACAGCTGTGCTCAGATGATACTAAAAAAAAAGAATACGCGATTAATTAAATTTACCGTCTGGAAAAATCGTATCTGAACGTTCGTAGAATAATTAATAATCCTCAAGACGAGATTATAGTCCTCGTTTATGACACATGATAAGCGTTAAATAAGTCCGCACTATGCCGTCTTGTTATGACTGGGATAACATAAATGTAACCATTTGTCTCTTCGATGACGTTCGATGAAGGTATTATGCAAAAATTAATTAATCCTATAAAATTAAAATGGATAGTACACACAATACTGTATCGGGCATATGAGATTGTGCGTTTTACTAAATGCGTAAACTAAATTTATTACTTGCTCGATTTTTTCGCAGTATCGTTTAGATATTATTTAGATTTAATCTGGATAACGATACGAGAGTAAACTACCTCAAATCTTTTAACGATGAATCGTATCTTTCATTGACAAATCTAATAGTCGTTTCATAAGATCAGTAATAATGACACAATTATTTTATAAATATCAAGAATATTTAAAGAAATAATGATTATCGATCTTTGGAAATAATGACGATGTTTAGATGTTTGCATTGGTTTCAACCGATATTGCAGTTAACGTAAATATGTCGATCATATTTATGTATATTGACCACACATAAAATATAATCCGTTATTTCAAATGTTCCTTATTTAAAAATCACAATATCCACATTCTTGCTGAAAGAATATGTTTATCACATATAATCGTACATTTTTACAACGGCTATAAATACCAGAAATTAAAAGAAATTTATTTCTCGTTCGATTATATATTTAATTATTGAGCAGTGAAGATGGATCGGTATTCTATATTATATTCATTTCTGCACGTTTCATCGTTGTTTCTCGTCGCGTTATTCAATCTTTTTTCTTTTAAGATTTGTTCTTCTGCTCTCGCTATTTATGTATCGCTTCGAGTAGAAATAGAGAGCAGAAGAGAAATTGAATATTGAATAGAATAGATGTAAACGAAAATTTCTTTCTATCTAAATAGATAAAATTAAATAGAAGATATTTTCTCTCACAGATAGAGAGAAATAAAAGATCAATTGGAATAAAGGATCGATTGGAACGGAATTTGAAGCGAGAAAATCAAGACAGAGATAAGTGGTAAAGGATGTTTCTGTTAAATTTATTTCGGGTACAATTTGTCGCACCGGGTGGTTACATGGTACACATAAAACATTCAATGTCGGATAACACTACTGCACGCGTATTTCTTCTCTTATTTGTACGTCTCTTTTCTAGTCAGCGCGATCCGAGTTCTTGTTTCGGCGATCGTACGTGTTAAATAATTATACATATAAGTAGACGAAGTATTATTTGACGCAGTAGCGGGGCAATGTGACTTTATACGGTAAGGTTCAATTCTTCTGCCTGCTTGTGAAAAATCATAACGTCCTTCATGTAGAAGTTGGGTACGGTAAAGTTGAAGGTGTGAACCGGTCTGTCGAGCGGATATCCCAATGCGTGATGATCCATCACGCTTGGACCCCAGATGGGGGAATCTATCGCGGTGGCTTTCGTTTCATCGAAATGCGACACGCTCACGAAGAGTCTGAACGGCATGCCCTCCTTCTTGCCCTTAGGAAGTATTAAACGGTCGGGGTAACCGTAAGGCTGGCCTGGGTAAGTGAAAGCCTCACCACCCTCGATAGCTTTTACCACCTTCTTGTACAGAACCTCGCTTGGCACCTCGTCCGGAACGACGTAGACGGACTCGTAGCTATGACGCTCGATATTGTTGGTACCAGATTTTACTGTAACAATCAAGCGTTACGACAATAGTCAACAAGTTATTTGAAATAAAAGATTAAACTTGATATGTTTCGTCCATTGAGAAAAGTCGATTCCAAGTCAAGAAAAGACTTCTTAGCAGAAGAGATATTTGAAAGAGATACACTTACGGTCAACATTCCATTGATCCATTTCGAGGAAGTTCATGTAATTCTTGCTTATATCCAGTTCATGGCCGTGAACGTCGTATTTAGGTCCAAGGAAAACGCGAACAACCGCCTTGACATTCTTGTTACTGTTGACGGTGATGTGATAGGTAAAAGGCTTATGATTGAGACGATGCTGGCGTGTCTTAATCAACATGGATTGAGCCTCCTTGTGACTGCGTACCGATACGGCGTTGTTGACCAACGATTCGAAGTGGTCGAAGAAAGTCAATAGCTTGTCAACGGTAACGGATTCGATCGTGACACCCGGGAAAACAAGTTCCTCGTGCGTATAGCTCGGCAAATGTTCCTTATATCTGCGGGAGAATATACGTCGGTTAAATAAATAATTTTTAACTATATTAAATTATGCATGGTTCGCAAAGTCATCCGCTCACCTCATCCAGTGAGTGGCGATAGTCTTATACATTCCGTAGAAAACGGGATCCCTTAAACTGGTGGAGAAGAGTTCGAGAGTGCTAGGAACTGTCATGTGCTTGGTCACAAACTGAACCTGGCTCATGCCGAGGACCTTCCTGTAGAAATAATCCAAATGTCCGTAGTAGTCAGGGTTGACGGAATCGGCATTGCCCTGAATCACGTTGCCAAGATGGTTGAAACCATCTACAGTGTCGTAAATGTTGATATGTTTGCCGTTCACGTCAACGACGTAGCCGCGGTCTATGGCATCAGAGATACGGGTGTGAACATCTTGTAGGGCCTGTGGGACAGTTGCAGAAACATCATGATTTAAATAATCTGTCGATTATCACCAAGTGGTAACGTTTATTATTATTTATTAACTTTCGTTGTTAATAAACGTCTTAGGCACCTGATGAGACATTTAAAAATACATCGGAAAAAAAATATATGTACCTATATTAGATACTTCTGTAAACTTTTGCGATATTTGGTTTGGATATTTGATAATCGATGAAGAGAGAAACGCTTTACCAACCTGGACATATTTGTGCGCGTGAAGAGGAACCTCGGAACCAACAGGACGTTGTGGAAACGGCAGTCCATTGTGATGATGCATCATCGGATAGTAGCCGGGAACGATAGGCTTGTTCACATCAACGTATGCGATCTCACCCATATCATTGGACAATCTTTCCAAATAGTAGCGATTGAGCAATTGTTTGTGTGTGTATATATATTGTTCGCCGCGGAAGTGTTGGGGCATATTGTACTGAACGCTGTTCATCCAGATTGGGAAGTCATGATTTGCTATTAAGTAGAACGCGTTCAAACCGATATCCTCAAGGAAATAGCTTAATTTTTGTTGTTCCGGCACCTCATCCCCAACCACATGCGAACCGGAGTAATTGGAAGGAATGTAATAGTAGTCTGCACTACCAACCGTTTTCTTCACACCTATCGAGCCAAATAATTTCAATCAATGTTTTAATACCTAACATTTTTTTTGTCATATTGTTCAGTGCAAGTTAGCTTGACTTACTGTTAGTCTAGAGTAGAGAAATTTATAAAACATCTATTTCTAGAGAAAAAATTGTTTTTGCTAAGTTTAAATTTAAAAACTAATATTCTATTTTTAGCATACTAGCTATATACTCGTAAATTATTTAAGATAGAAAGAGATAGATATCGGAATGTCGTGACACTTTTTCTCATTTTTCTGTTTAGAAATGGAAATTTTGTTGGACAACGTACCTATAATTATTTTTCTAAAAAAATTCAACATGTAGAAAGTAGGTATGAAAAAGTTTCAAGGAAGATCTTATTCATTAATAAGATTATTTCATATTGATGAAATGAACCAATATTCGGTTTGAGACTAATATACCAACCTGTTTGCGAATCGCCCATCGCGATACGATAGGCCTTATGCAAAACGTCCTCGTTGAAGAAGTAATGCGGGACCACCTCGTAAATTGGAGGCACTCGGATGTTTTTGGTATCCGAGCGATGCATCACGGCGATACTCAACACGTATACGTACATATTTTCGTTCATGTGGAAACGTGCCCATACGGCAGTATTGTAGAAAGTATCAAAGTCCTTGGCAGAATATAGAACGCGGAAGAAGCAAATCGCTTCTTTGTGATGTTGAGGATGACTTCCGAAAAACACTTCTCCCCGTGGGAGCATTCCGTGTTTCCATCGCTGCAGAAACTCGGTCACTGCCGCCTAGAACAATATACGATTAGAAAAGTTTTATCTATTAAACTGAATCACGGAGTTAACTTCTTCGAGATTTTAACAGTTTCTTGTTTGATGAAAACGCGAGATGTAGGAAGAAATTTCTGTCAAACTTTAAAGACATCTTGTAGTCATTAAAACAATCAAAAAGGTCTTAACCCTTCGTTGTCACACATGGTCAAATTAACCCGTCCTCCGACTCTTTTACGGAAGTCTCCTTTTTAGAATTTACATCTTCAAGAATCTTTGGAACATGTTGTTATTTGATTTGCTACATTATTATTAAGAAAACATATTCTGCAATGTTTAAAGTATCTTCCGAAATTTTTTCGTTCGAATCGGATAGTTTTAAGATGGCAGCCATTTCAAAATCGACTGGGTCAATTTGACCCAGTGTGACAAACGCCTCACAGAGGTGTGATAACGAAGGGTTAATGAGCACAAGTCTAAAAGTCATTCCACTTCGAAATATAAGATGTTACAAAAAATTAATATTTTAATATTCTCTACTTGTTCTTTAATTTGTTCAAACATACAACGTTATATATATATATCTTATAATAGGTACCTTTCTTTCACAATTGTACAAACAATTTTCATGTTACTTCCAAAGTTTATGGTTTTATTATGGGATCATAAAAAAAACACGAAAATTAATTAATAATAGAAATTTAAACCGTTTATATAAAAATGACATTAAAAGACGTCGTACAGAAAAGATTATATGAAAAAATGGTTTTCTTTTTACATACATGCATAGGTATTGCTAATAGAAATACCTGGTCTGTGAAAGAAGCGATGTTATTTTCAAGGCTGAAGGATCGCGCTTTTTGGTAAAGTTCCGGATGGTAGACAGTTGGCTGGTCGACGTGCCAGAAGAGCTCGTAGATACTCTTCTGCTTGATCAGGTATGCCTTGTCGGCGGTGTGGGTGGGCACCTGCGTAGCGTGAGCCAGGCACGCCGCAGCCAAAAGCAACGCAATCGCTTTCATCCTTGTGCTTGTTCTTCGCGATGGATCGGCCGGCACTACTCGACAATTGCCTTATATACTCTCTATCGGTGAAAGAGATGTAAAAAGTTCGGAGTGTAAGATTAGGGAAGTCATGAGGTAACCAGTATACTGATAATGACCAATCTTTCCGTTGTTTGTGTAATAATTATCTTTATTGGTAATCGTCTACCCTTTGACACGATGGAAATCCGGGATTCATATTCGTTCGATCACGTTCACCTCACGCTATTTACTTCGATCGAAGAAAACAATTTGCTTTTTTTCTTTCCTGTCATTCGGAAATATATTCCGTTCGTCAAGGTCTGTTAAGATATGCCGCACGTCAAAACATTTTGATTCTTTGGATATTTTTCACAGTATATTAGATGAGTTTTATAACGAAATTGAAGTAAATTTACCGATACCAATCTTTTTAATAGATAAAAATTTCCCCCACTGTGGCTTACACAATCTTTAATATATGTATGATATCCCTAATTTCTAATAATCTTTAATATAAGAAGAGAAGTTATCTGTAGGAATGCTCACAAACTTTAATATATCATTATTACATGCAAAATTTATTATTTACAAAAGAACCGACTGCGAGAAAGTAACACAAATTACAACAAAAATGTATTTTGTATAATAAATAATATTCCACTGTTATGCTTTTTCAATAACATTTTTTTACGCGATTGAAATTTATATTGAAAATCAAAATATGATAAACATTCGCCAAATCATGTGCATTATCAATCAATAAATACCTATTATTTGCAGGCAAACTTTTCGTAATACGATAACAAATATACGCATACATAACTTGTCACTTCGCGATTAACATATACGTAATTCAACTTTGATGAACTGTTTCTCGATAATGAAAATATGAACTGTTACTTAACGATTACATAATATATTATTTGTGCAATAAAATTTTTTTATTAATATACAAAAATAAAACTAATCAGTAAAAAAAGAATATTAAAATTTGCGTTTAATTAGTACTTACCTGTAAAAATTATTTTGGAAAATCTCATGCATAAAAGAAGAATATGTAGAATGAACAGATAGAGAGAAAGAGAATACACGCGCGCAAGTGCGTGTAGGTGTATAATATTATTTATATTTACGTGATATAAATTATCTCTTTATAGAAAAATTGTAAGAAACTATTTCTCTGCATGTTGTATTTTAAAAATGCTTGATTCCGAAAATCAATTTTTACACGATCGTGACGAAAAAAAAGCTACGTATACATTCAATGTAAACATGTAAAGATAGTCAAAACTTGTAAAACTCTAATAAATGATAATTTGTGTATAAAGCACGTTATTATTTGGTAGCTATACATCGCGCGCGCGATAAAGCCGTATTTAGTACTCGATATATACTAATCTATTTCAAGCTAAAATGATAATTTTTTAAAGCAGGAAAATAAATCTTTCGGTATTTTAGTTATTCTGTAATATATTGTAATATAACAAATTCTAAAATTACAAAAATTTAGGGCATACACACACACACACACACACACATTTATAACATTTTTAGAAATATGCATTTAAAAAAAGTAATAAAGTACAGTATAAGTAGTTAAGAATTAAAAGAATTAATGTTATTTTATAAATTATGATATAAGTTCTAAGTATAGGTATACCTAATGTTATCTGTGTTTCTCAATAATCAAGAAAACTTTAATCTAATCTGTAGCAAAATTCAAAATATGCTTTATAAAATATTCTATTTTCCAGATAACACGCATGTCTAAAAGGCGTCTTTAAGATATCTATTCGATGTCTTTTAAACATGCGTGTTATCTAGGTTTAATATATAAATGAAATTAAAATGCACTTATCAGGAATAACTTTTAGAACGTGTTCTTTCTACAAATTGCTTCGTCGTATTATGAAACTAAAATTTGATTACTGTTTCGCATACTTATGTGTTTAATGCTAATGATTCCGTCACAAAATTTCAGTCTGTTACAATAAGACATTTATTACGAATTTCCTTAACAATCCAATTATAAGAATTCTTTTAGCTCATTGTATAATCGATAAATTACTAAAATTAATTTTTAATTTTTAATTTTAGAAAAGTTGTTGACACACACACACACACACACACACACACACACACAATTGATATGTGCTGTCAATCACTTCAACATGTCATTAACGGGTTCATATGTGCACACTATTTTAATATTAAAAATATTTTTGCCTTCCTTACAAATCGCTTAATTTCTAAATTACAAGACGTGTCGTTCAAGTGTATTACAACTTGTTTTTACTACTTTTTATGTAAAGTTAATAAATTTTACGATAAAAAACTGCATTCATTTTCACAACTACAGATATGGAAATCTGTGTAGTTGATTTTAATTGATTTAAAAAATATCAAAATAGATTAAATAATTCGTAATTAATAAATGTTAAAAGAGAAATTTATTGGTGAAAAGAAAGTCAAAGGCACCGAATTACGGGCATAACGCGAAACGCTTTATCGATTGAAGAGAACATGTTTAAAATGAGTGTATTATTGAGCGGATATAATTGAGACTCGAAAAAATGTATGAGGAGATAAACTGGAAATAAATGTTTGGAAGATGTATAATTTTTCAGCATTCTTTATTGAAAATAAGTTTTTTAATTCGTATCACTTGCGTGATACAAAATTCCAGACGGTAATTATCGTTAAAGTCTTCTTCAGGGCTCACACAAGCTAGAA
The DNA here is from genome assembly GCA_003063835.1 of Aphaenogaster floridana. Classification (NCBI taxonomy): domain Eukaryota; kingdom Metazoa; phylum Arthropoda; class Insecta; order Hymenoptera; family Formicidae; genus Aphaenogaster; species Aphaenogaster floridana. The sequence goes on from NJRP01000180.1 coordinate 47,946, forward strand.
TAGGTCGGTTATCTAGAAGTGCATCGATTTTTCATTCTCGATCGTGTGATAGATATATACATCCTTGAAGAACATATTTGGCGTAAAGAACTTCCACGGGTACATTGGTCTGTCGAGCGGGAAGCCAAACGATTTTCCATCCAGCGAAAACTTGCCAAAGACCGGCAATTCCACGGTCGTCATCTTGGTCTCATCGAACGGACTCAGATAGAAGAACATTTTGAATCGCATACCCTCGGGTTTACCTTTAGGCAGCGTCAGACGTTCAGGGAAGGCGAATAGCTTCTCGTAGTAGGTGAACGGTTCGCTGCCACCTACGGCCTTCTCCAATTTCTTATAGAATACGTCGCTGGACATCATGTCGGGCATGGTGTAGACGGAATCGGAGCTACGACGTTCGATAGTGTTCGCGCCTTGTCTCACTGAAAGAAGCGGAGAGAATGGCGTGAATGATGATTCGTTCTACCGAGAGGGAGGATTAAATAGAAAGGCAATTGTTACTCGATCGAAATACGACTTACGCGTCACGATAAACTTGTCCATCTCGAAGAAATATTTGTAGTATTCGCGGAGGTAAGATATGTCCTTCTCATTGTGAACATCGCCGAAGGCAGGTCCGAGGAAAATCTTGAGCACGGCCTTGGTCTCTTTGTCGCTGTTGATGTTGAAGTGGTAGGTGAACGGCTTGTAGTTTAGGCAATAACGGCGAGCCTTCACGCGTAGTTTCATGCCCTCCTTAAAGCTCTCCACGGAAAGGGCGTTGTTGATGAACGTATCACAAGTGTCGAAGTAGGTCGTCAGCTTGTCCATGTTGACGGATTCGAACTTGACGCCGGGGAAGATCAGTTCGTTCTGAGTATAGTACGGCATGTGTTTCTTGTACCTACGAGAGACGGAGAGACAAAATTGAGTAAGAGCGTTTGAAACTTTTAAAGTTATCGCGCTTATGCGGATAACTTCGGAGCTAATTCCAGAGGTGCGAATCGAAAAAGGCGAAACAAGATTGTGCGTTCAAACCTGAAGAAGTACGTCATTATCCTCTTGTATAAACGATAGAATCCAGGATCTCTCATGCTGGTGCTATAGCATTGGAGAGAGCTAGGGATCATTTTGTTCTTGTCCTTGTAGTCAAAGTTGAAGCCGAGGATGTCTCGGGCGAGAGCGTCGTACATTCCATAGAAGCGTCGGTTGCACGAATCCACGTTGCCTTCTATCAGGTTTGCAAGGATGCTCAAACCTTCGGGAGTGTAGATGTTAATCTGCTTGCCATTCTTGTCGTACACGTAGCCAAGATCGATAGCATTCATGATACGCAATTCCAGGGCCTCGATCTCCTGTAAAGATTCGCGCGAGATTTACAAACGGGGTAAACGGATAAAATGATCGTAGGACAAAACAAATAGCGAAAAAATAGTCGCACCTTCAGATATTTATATTTATAGAACGGCACATTCATGTAGCGAGAACGTTGGGGCATGACGATTCCGTTGTGATACATCAAGGTCGAATAGTAACCAGGGTAGAAAGGTTTGTTCCAATCAAAGTCCTCGATGTCGCCCAGATCGTTGGAGATGCGCTCTAGGTAGTAGCGGCTTAACAGTTGTTTGTGGTAGAAATAATAGTAGTAACCACGGAAGTCCTTCGGGATGTCGAAATCCTTGAAGTCGAACCAGAACGGCATAACTTGGCGGAAGTAGTAGTAGAAGCTGTTCAAGGCAAAGTCCTCGATAAAGTAGTCCAATTTGTATTCGTCATCAAAATAGGGCTTGACGAAGTTTCCGGAGTAGTTGGCGTAGATCATGTAGCTGTCGATGTTGTCCACGTTGGCAGTGGCGAGTCCTGTGAATTGTTATAAAAATAGGAGAACATTTACTTAATCCGTATAGAATTTCGTTAGTTACGTTGTGTTCGAGAGGATCGCGAGAGGATCGACAACTCACCACGAGTCATCTTGATGTCGTGAGCCTGCTGGATGACATTGTTGTCGAAGTACAGATTGGGGTAGATCTCGTAAGGAGCCGGCAGTCTCATGTATTTGCAGTCGGGACGGTAGAAGACGGCAATGGTGAAGGCGGACGTGAAGATACCGTCATTGATGTAAAGACGCGCCCAAGCGGCGGTTTTGTAGAAGGTCTGGAAGTCCTTGGCGTAATAGAAGAGCTTGAAGAGGAGCTTCATCTCCTCACGGTGTTCTTCGTAATATGGCGAATATATGGCATTACGGCTAAGCATACCATGTTTGTACAGGTACAAGAATTCTTGAACGACCAGCTATGGAAAATGGAAAGAGAGATTTGTGAATATAAAACGATGTATGAAAAGAACGTATGATGCATACAATGCCCAAATACATATAGATCCAAAGGACATGTTTAAAAACCGTCTATAAAATCCGGAAGATTTTTTAGCTTAAGCACCTTATCCTTGTACATGTCAATGTTGCTCTCGATATCATAATTACGGCCAATCTCGTAGAATTCCGTGTCGGTGAGAGTGTTTTGCTTGACGAAGAACATCAGTTCGTAGATCTTCTTCTGCTTGTGGAGAAAGTCCATGTCGGCCGTCTTACCAGTGAGATGGTATCCGTCCGACATGCATAGCGCAGTTAGCGCTAGCAACAGCAGCTCCTTCAGCATCGCGGTCGGTTCAGCCTTCAATGTCTTAAATTCGATCAACAACTACCTCCGTGAGTCAGCAGAGGAGAACGATGTCTGACCGATGGGCCGTCGCCGGCTTTTATACCGGTAACTGTACGATTTCGTCCCTAATCGGCTGACCTTAAGTCGCGACCTGCCTGGTGCTTCAACCGTTTTCGCTCGTTATCTTCGTTCGCGTGTCGCACCTTCCGATCCGCACCCATCCACCCTCTGTATCCTCGTTTGTTTCGAAGCGGCAATCACGCAGAGAATCCAGTAAGCAAACTGTCTGCAGTATGCCGACAGATTGGTAGCAGATTCGATCAGAAAAATGCAATAGATCCGGTATCATGTTATCTGTGTCCGCATTAAGTTTGTGTTTTGTCGATAAGGTTAATTGCTGGTAAAATCTAAGCAGAAACCGAACAGAATCTGTCGAACGCAGATTCTGCTGTATTTTTACCGCCAATCTGACTGTGAGTTAAATTGTATGTAATAGGTATGTAATAGGTATGTCAAGGTGTGCTTCATTTTTGCCAATTTTGATCAATCTACTATTATATTTTGTTAAACAAACTTTGCTATATATATATTTCTGCCAGCATTTTACTAGCACAGCATTGTATATATCAGGTCCTGTATTAAATCTGTAGTCTTCCTGCCGACAAAATTTATAGCAGGCACTTCCAAAAATCTATTCTCGACAGACTTGGATAACTGGGGAAGAGTAGTAAGAATTGATGAAAAATCCAATCTTCGTGGACAATCGTGTCATCTCTCGCGATTTTGCAAATTAATCCTGTGCATTAAGAGATCATTACGCTCTTCTTCATTGCCTTTAAAGAATTATTTCGATCATGCTTAATAATCTGCATTCTACATTTCAATGGAGATTCTTTCCATCATCGAATTATAAAGATAAGCACCCACGGATTTTTTACATATATTTAACCAGAAATCCAATTTTTTATGAAAAGTTAACTGATCGCGGTTAATATTTTCAATATTTAATACCTCAATGTATGTCATGTCAAAATTTTGTTTAAGCAAAGTTTATTTAAAATTAATAAAGAATAATTAAAAATTCGTTATTATATTATGGTGGCTAACCCTCGTGAAAATTCATTTAATTTTGATAATTAAAAGAAAAATTTCTTAGAAGATGCATAGTTTATAGAGATATGATTTGGAAATTTATATTTTTCTTACTCTTAAAATATCCAATATAGAATTCTACAGTTTATAACCATAATATTATGATATCATATGTAATTATAATAAATGGGTAAGTTATATATATAAGTATATTAACTATAAAAATTCGTAAGAAAAATTTTGTTAACAGAAGTTGTTTCACTAATTGTTATCTCAATATTTTTCATGCTTTGCTTCGAACGACTAATGTGATAACAACTAATAAACACGATACCTATATATTCTCTTCGGTGAAATTCCTACGCGCGTAAACATGATTATACATTTAATAATAAAAGAAAAGAGCCACTTTCTCGGCTTCGCAATTGCAACGTTTCTTATCATTCGCGATATATATGTACATATAAAGTGTCTCAAGTTTATCTCGTCCCTTTTTTATTTACACATTCCTTCAGGAATCTATTTTCTTAATGAAAATGCCGAGAAAGCAATAATTATTTAGTTTTGAATACCTAGAGATTTTTACAAATCATACTTGACAAATGTTACAAATATCTTATTTGTACTAACTTTATTGGAAAAAACTTTCAAAAATCAATTACAGTGATACATATGGGTTCGAATATTTAAGTATTAGAGCAACAAATTGTGTGCAGACTTGAATGATAAATACAGCTTTTATAAAGTTATTTTCTCTTCACCTCTTAAAAAACACATCAATAAACGTAAATATTTTAATGTTTTATATATTTTTATTGTATTTTAATATTTTACATGTAAAGATATTTAATGTTAAATAATGAAAAATAGGAAACATGGTGGTTAATTAAATGTTTGTCAAGGAAAATAATATTTTTATTGGACAAAGTGGAAAGAGAAATGCGGAAGGTAGAATATCTTCGTGGACAAAAAGGGGTTGCAACATTATTTCTTTCAACGAGTTGTGAAATGCACAAAAGTGACAGTACATCCTATAGATGCGTTTTCTAAGAGATGATGAATAAATGACACCTTTATAAAAATTATATTACATTTATTATCTAAGTTTACATAACTGATACATAAATGTCATAACAAATTGTTTAAATACAAGATAGTTTAAATGCAAAATAAAGATGTAAGAGAGAAGAATACCTACGTGAGAAACGAATTCCTTATTTATATATTATCTTTTATTATTTGTAGAATAATTACAAATAACATAAAATCAATAATAGCAATAATTTAATTAATTACACCGATAATCGCATGTGTAAATAATTAATCAATTATTAGGCTAACACAATCGCTACTGTTAACAAATGTAAATTATAAATTTAGTAAATTATAAACACGTCTCACACACATAAGACGGAGATATTTATATTGTACTAACCACAATATTTAACATTTGGAAGATATCAGAGTGTGTCGTATGTAGATACTTGAAACGACACGCGACACAGTTTATCACAGGGCCAGCCGGTCTTTCAAAGTTTATCAAGTTTATTTAACCTTCGAGATTCGATAATTTAAAATTTTAAATAACAATTTACGTGATAACGCATGAATAATTTCCACATAGTCTGAATAAAACGTAAAGATATTACATATATTTATACTTGTACTTTTCCATCATACTGAATTGTTAGTGGTACACAATCGAAAGTAATGATTCTACAAAGAAAAATAAAATAAAACCCATAAATATAAAACTTATGTTTATTTTTTGAAATAGAATTATTGTATTCATATTCGCGGAAAAAGAGAGAGAGAGAGAGAGAGAGAGAGAGAGAGAGAGAGAGTTGCTATTGAAATTTATCGACTTATGATACACGACATTCTCTAAAGTTATGCAGCTTAAAATAGAGAAAAAATTATAAAGGACATATAAAAAATACGAATAGTTAAAATTTTTTGTTAATAGCTGTTTAAATTTTTTATTTGTTAATATAACATTGACGTGTCGATGACGTCTAATCGATGTCGATCCGACTGCCATTTCGACTCGATCAGATTGCCATTTCTCCCTGGGGTATACATACAGTATGTCTGATTTAAGTGGATACGCGTAATTATTTTGTAGAAAATTAAAAATACAAAAAAGTTGTTCAAACAAAAGTTGTAGGGTTTAAAAAGATCTACTTACTGATGATATCAGTTTGACCTTGGGTGATGTCGGCAAGGTCAGGACAAGGTCACCTTGAATTTTTTAAATGGAACCCCTTATTTTTTATTGCATATTCTTATAGCCCTTCTCGAGACCTTTTCAAAACACCCCCAAAAATTGTCTTTCGCATAAGCCGTTCCGGAGATATAAAGCTTCAAAGTTTACAATATTTTGACATAAAATATAAAATATCTCGATTCATTTTTTGATAACTGCACCTTAATACTTTTATGCGTAGGATACTAAGATGAATCAATTGGTGCAAGGAAAACACATGGTTGCTCTTCAATGAATAGTTTACGAGATATTTTATATTTTATGTCAAAATATTGTAAACTTTGAAGCTTCATATAACCGGAACGGCTTATGTAAAAGACCCCAGTCAGCCAAATCTGTCATAGCTTTGCCAAGCTGCTCGCTATAAATTTTGTAACCAAATTGGCATCAAATTTGGTACAAAATCTGTTAGATCAAACGTTGTTGGCAGATTGATAGCAAAAAGAAGACAAAGCTTGCTAACAAAATATGAGGCCAAATTAACGCCAAAAACCGAGCAAGATCTGCGCCCTGTGCGGCGGAGTTTGACGCCAAATTGACGCCAAAAACCGAGCAAGATCTACGCGGCGGAGTTTGATGTCAAATTCTGTCTCGGTTTTTGGCGTCAATTTGGCCTCACATTTTATTAGCAAGCTTTGTCTACAAAACCCAAGCTTAATGTCGACATAGTTGATGCCAATTTGTTGATATTTTTGATTGAATTTGCTAGCAATTTGCTTACAAATTGTTAACATTTTGCTGTCTGTGACAATTTTTGGGGGTGTTTTGAAAAGGTCTCGAGAAGGGCTATAAGAAAATGCAATAAAAAATAGGGAGTTCCATTTAAAAAATTCAAGGTGACCTTGTCCTGACCTTGGCAACTTCACCCAAGGTCAAACTGATATCATCCGTAAGTAGATCTTTTTAAACCCTACAACTTTTGTTTGAACAACTTTTTTGTATTTTTAATTTTCTACGAAATAATTACGCGTATCCACTTAAATCAGACATACCGTATACACTCTTATTGTGCAATTAACTTAATTAAATGGCTAAATAGACATAGCGCTCACTTAAAAAAAATGGGTTTCTTTAAAATATTCTCAAGGTAAATGGCACTGATTGTGTGATAAAATATGTTAATTATTTCAATGGTTTATATATAACGATAATTATATTACAAATCAGGCTATTATCTTCATACCTCCATAGTCTTTTACCAGAAACTTGGCCATAAATTTATTACATATTATTTCTCTAGACTCTTATAGAGTTATTCGGTTACACTTAAAAGTACGAAATAGTTATAAGACAAAGTAATATTATAGTAAACTTTCTTTAAATATCGTCAACAAAATTTCACGATAAAGTTATCGCGCATTTTGCACATTATGCGCAATGCGTATAAATTTTATTCGTGTACAAAGAAAATATTTTTATTTCACATTACTATTTTTTATATTTAAATATTAACATTAATAAAAAAAAAATTAATTAATGATGTATTAACAAGATGAAATATGGAAGTACTTGTGTTTTATATATATATATACAGGGTGACCCATTTTAACTTAGGCAGTAAAATATCTCGAAAACTGAGCCCAGTAGGCAAAAATGTTTCAGACAAAAGTTGTATGGTTTTGAGGGGGACATAAGATGGTGTCATTGGTTTAACCTTGGATAGTCGTTTGAAGATCACGTGAAGGTCACTTT
>NJRP01000180.1:73812-85718 GCA_003063835.1 Aphaenogaster floridana
CGTATCGAGTCCCGTACAAGGGACACGGGTGCCATAACGAATAGAAGAAGAAGAAGATATCTTTATTGGATCTATAGTACATACTACGTTTACGCGAGTGTTACTTCTGTAGTAACTTACTCAAATTATCGATAATTCACTCCGATTTGAACCCGTTTACGCGGAGTGAATTATCGTAAGTTACGATAAATTGAGTAAGTTACTACAGAAGTAACGCCTCGCGTAAACGTAGTATACGTAAGATAATGAATTCGAAGAGAAGTTATGCGTGGTCTACAATAGAAGTAAGCGTAGGAGTAAGAGTAGGATTAGGAAATAAAATAAATTTAATTCGCTCATGCCCTTACTCCAGCGCCTATGATTGGCTCCCTCTTACTCTTACTTCTTACTCCACGCTTACTCCACGTATTGTAGACGACGCTTTATATATATATATATATTTTTTTTTGGAAAACAATCGAGTCATTATTTCGACACCGACCTGTATATACATTCTTATTCAGTTTTTCTCTCAAATAAATATCGCAAAATATATACTTCTCCGCTCTTCTATACATATCTTGACTGTAAGCGCACTATATTTGTGTACAACAGATTCGTAAATTATAGATTGTAAAATTGGAAAGTCATTCCAAAGAACGTGGTGGTGCTGGTGGTACTGGCTGGTGGTCTCGTGCGTCATCGTGATATCACGATGCGTAACGCTCTCTGTGATAATTTTGATTGGCGAACGGAACACGGTTCAACATGGAGTACGTAGGTACGTGCTGAATCCTGTTTATTTATCGTGCTTTTATCGTGAAAGTTTTCGACGTTCGGTTACTTGCTGTTCTCGCTTTACCATCCCTCCTTTTGACCGCGCGAGATAAATCCGACTGGCGACCAGGTGGATCGCGACATTTCGTCGAAACATCCGATCGCATGATCGCATGTGCGGTATGTGTTTGTGTATGTCAGATAATTTTACGGCGTTATTACGTTGATGCTCGTCCTTGTCGGAAGCTTCTAAGCGTGTATTTGCGGTTTCTCGTCAATTCCGATCAATTCCGACGTACGTTTACGCCGTTTCACTGCCGAAATATATCATTTCCGCACGAAACGCTAACCTAGGCTTTCACCGATTAACCGCTCGATGGCCCATTTGCACCTGCGTTTAGCTGCGGTATCGCTCGATAAATATCGCTCACGAAGTAATTCACGATTAGTCGATTTCCAAGATATGTAGTTACCGCACGCGATCGTGCGACGAGTTCTCGCGCCTGTTACATTACAACGTTGACGTGCTTTTTCTCTCTCTCTCTCTCTCTCTCTTTTCCCCCCAGATACTGTAAAGGGCGACAACAATGACAGCTGTTGCAACTCGTCCCCTTGTCCCGAACTCGCGTCGAATCCAAAGTCCATTGAAAATTCGGCGACGGACACAAAGGAATCTACGATGGAATGCGAAAACATTGTCGACAACTCACAGGATACAGCCGCAACTACCTTGCAAGAAGCATCCATGGAGAATATAGACTTCACAGTGATTTACAACAAACAGAAAATTAGTGTAAATTTTGCTTTAGACGGCACGGTTGCCGAGTTAAAGATGCATTTGCAAAAAATTATCTCGGTACCACAAGCGATGCAGAAAGTTATGTTTAAAGGATTAGCCAAAGATGATCAGACTCTTAGGAACTTGGGAGTCACGAAAGGTAATAACCAATCGAGGTATATTTTTGAAAACCTCATTAGCCCAAATGTCTTATAATTATACAAGTTGTTTATTCTTTGTGATTAATAAAATTGCTTTATGACAAATGTCGAAGGTGCCAAAGTCATGATAGTTGGATCAAAGTTAGATGACGTATTGGCTGTGTCAATTCCAACGAAACAAGACCTCATCGACGAGGCTGTTTCTTCGGTGAGCAAAGAACCTCTTTCGCAACAAAAAATTCATAGGAAAGTTTTAGATAAAGGTATTCCAGAGGACGTGATGCCAGGAATACTAGATAGCAAGGTTGTATAATCTATATAAAGTGTCTATTACATATACAGCGATGAAACCTATTCTACAACTGATGTCGATTAATTATGTAGGAACCTTTACCTGAATTTCCATTAGCCGGAATGCTAAATAAGTCTGGAGGAAAAGTTAGACTAACATTTAAATTAGAACAAGATCAGCTTTGGATCGGCACGAAAGAAAGAACAGACAAAATACCTATGAATTCGATAAAAGGTGTCCACAGCGAACCTATTCACGACCATCCTGAATATCATATCATGGTATGTACATCGCTTAGCTCATCAGGTATCGCCGCAAATTCAATAATCATCATTGACTAATCCAATAATAATCTTTAAAACTTGCAGGCGATACAATTAGGCACTACGGAAGCATCAAGATATTGGATATATTGGGTCCCTGCGCAGTATATATCCGCTATTAAAGACGCCATTCTTGGCAAATGGTGTTACTTTTGATTGATAATCGTTGGAAATTTTGATTTCTATAAAGTTTAATCGGGTGTAAACATTGATACAAACACTGCTGTTACATTGACATAAAAACTGTCAGCTAGTCACACACATTTCTAACAGTAAGTAATAATTTATTTTGAGTTGCATTATCTCTCTCACCGCGAAAAATACCCAATAAACGTAGTCTGTCCCGTTAAAAAAACAATTTTAGGTGACTAGTCTTGATTTATTGGGAAAAGAAATGTAATCACTATATATGCCAAATGTTTTATATTTTCATAGTCAAGATTTAAGTGTATACCTTAAATTTTCTACACCGCTGAAAGTAAGGTAGACAGTCTTACATGAGAACTGTGATTAGTGGAACTTCCATAATTAATGTGTTGTGATATGTATGCTTTTGACTATGTAATTTAAAAATTCTTTTCTTTATTTTATTGAAATGTATAAATTTATAGAAATGGGCAAGTTTTATTCAAAATTCATAAAAAATAGTTCAATTCGATTTGTTTATAAAACTTTTTTGCAATAAACATGTTATTTTCATGTGGTTGTAGTCAAAAATTTTTATTTGAATTTAATGTATTACTTGTTTAACAAAACAGTTTTTGAGACTCAATTAACCCTTTCGCTGCAAATATATATACATATACACATGTATACGTCTATGCCCTTAACGAGTGAGCGATTATTTGGTAAGAATGTATATTTCTATTTCCTTCAGTTTCCGATAATAAAACAATTATATACCACCAAAGATATTTATAATTAGATAATTATAAGCAAGTTAAAATCATTTTGAATAACGATTAAAATTTTTATGAAAATTTCTGTGAGCGTTGTTTGCGTCGGAAATATTTTTCTGCATATGAGCGCTTTTTATTACGAGCGCGCCGTAGCGAAAGGGTTTAAGTCATAACATTGCATTTACACAAATAGAAACAAACCTTCAAAGTGGTTATTATCTGTGCAACTTATGATTTGTTATTATTCATTCATACATTTTTGTGTAAAATTCAGTTTGTCAAATGATTTAACATGATCATATGTGTGTATACACATCTATACATAATTCAAAAACTGTATGAGATCTATATTCTTGGTACATGTTAAGTTTTAACAAAGTTTTATTTTTTGTTGTAACTTCTGCAACAAAAAAGAAATACACACACATTTTTCATATAGATTACAGCACATTATATCACTATTGAGCAAAACTACAGTCCTTGTAAACAAAAGATAGTTTGATAATTTTACATTTCAATATCATTGCATTAACTCGACAGCAGAGTAACAACGAATTTCGCACTGAATAAAATAAAAAAAAATCCGTTCAACTTTTGTGATTGGCCTAGTAATAAAATATAACATGTAAAAAAAGGTCAAAATGAGTCCATTGCTATATCACGGTCTGTAAGAATTATGCATAAAAGATTCATGTATACTCTTTAGCGTTGTAACTGCTGTAAATTAGGTTTTATACCGTTTGAATCCGTATAACCGCAAGAATAAGATAAATCAAAATTTGTAGTAATTCCTATGACAGTTAATAACTGTCTATATGTCGAGAAATGTACTCCGGCGGAAGGCGGTTTGAATGCGACTTGTATATTAGTTGTGTGATTTGATAAAATAAATACTTCTGAGACTTTTGTTTTTTAATGTTTAATCTTTTTAATCGCAGTTCTACCTGGTTAGATAGAAATATTACATAAATGACAAAGTAATATCAAATTGTATATATTCTGTTGGTATATGCTATGTGAAAAATTCTTCTAAACGCACACATGTGTCATAATGCAAGCTGTTTCTCTTAACGGAGGCGGAAAAAACGCATCTGTTGAATATACGATACAGGAAACATCTTGTTAAAGTACTTAGCCGTGACTAAAGCAGACTTCCATTCGTAAGGCAGATGTGAATGCCATTGGAAGGAGAATCCCCACCAACCGGGAGATGAAAGTTTCCGTCGTATAATCGATAGCAGCTCTGCAGCTCTCACAGTATGCGTATGTAGCTCAAGGACGAGCAAGATGTTGCGTGTACAAGCGTGTAAATATGAGCTATATTATTTATCATTGTATTATTATTATTTGTATTTTAAACCGGGGGTTTGCCTTTGAACAAAGATCACTGCACCGGACCATCGTGAGAAATGACACAGCGAAACATTGTGTGGAACCTTGAATTTATACTTCAGATATCTCTTCTACAATCTTCTGGCAATGTAAACAAGAGACCACGTCAAGATCTAAATAAAGCAAATGATTCATATACTATACAAATACATGCATTTGCCGAGGCAATAATGATAATAACTGTATCAACGAGCGATGTTAGTAATACATCGTAAGCGATTGGTAAAACGGAATACAAGTGGCAGTGGTATTATAGTAATTACTATCGCAGTAACTACTATTAATATATTGTTAAGACCGATTGAAATTATAACGCAAGTGATACCGCATGGTACAAGAGTGAAAGAGTGGAATGTTGAAAATACGAATTGTATCCTGCATTCTGCATGTCAAAATAAAGAGAGAAATAAATTTAACTTATATTTACATTAATAAACTACGGATGGGCAAATATAACTCTAAATAGCTTTCTATGAACGAAATGAATGGAGATACGGATGATAGATTAAAGATTTATTAAATTACTCTAGAATGGCAGCGATGGAGAATAGTGGAGAATTCATACAAAAAGCATTTCTTAAATTAACTGAAAATTATATCCAACACGGGGCTGTGATAAATGATTTAAAATCTGTTACTATGATTACTAATGCAAAAAGTGTCAAGAATTGTAGCTTTGCAACGCGCTCGAAGAAATTACTGGTGATATTATTCGTGCCATTTCTTTATGGCATATTTAATAGATATTTTTACAGTAATATAATCAAGAGTTTTCAAGGAACTCGATGTTTACTGCCGAATAACTATCTCGTATGGGAATTCACGAGACCGATAACGAATTGCGATTACTGTCGCGACGTCGAAGCGCCGTTAATCTTGCCAAATCTGACCAAAGAGGAATTTCGCTTATATTCCTATTCGTCCCGACCTATGATAATAAAGAATGCAGCCTACGATTGGCCTGCGCGTAAAGAATTCACTCTAGAATTCTTTCGCAACTTATACGAGCGTATCGAGGGTGCCTACGAGTCGGTAGAGGAGGAATGCCAGTTTTTGCATTTTAAGAGCAACTTTGCGAACCTGCGCGAGGTATTTGCGATGAGCGAAGATCGAGCGTTACACCGAGAGGGCGAAGATGCCTGGTATGTCGGCTGGAAAAATTGCCATCCGCAGATTCTAGATGCCATGAAGCAATTTTACAACATACCTCACTTCTTGCCAGATGACGCGGAAACTCCGTACAACAATTATATTTTCATGGGTTATGAGGAAGGTGCCGTTATGCACGTGAGTTTTGTAGCCGAACAATCATCCGCGTGCGGCATTGCAAAAGTGTGTCATCAATGCTTACAAATATTCCCAATTCCTTTTTGCAGCTAGATTACATATCGAGACTCATGTGGCAAGCTCAGGTAATAGGTAGCAAAACGTGGATCGTGGCTCCAACGCCAGAATGCGACAGCGAATGTAAATCTTTTAAATTCTTCGTCGATGTAACGGATGTTGTATTGTTGGATACGCGAATTTGGTATCACAGTACTTACATCGAAAATGGAAATCTTAGTTTGACAGTCACCTCCGAGTACGGGTAGACTTTTAAAGCTTTTTACGCATTCCAGAGCGTATATCTATAACGTACAAAAATTGCTTGGATAGGATTCTAGGCAGTTCGTTGTTTTTATCCTTTTGCGAATATATATTGATTGTAGAAATTGGATACAATAGCTGGCATTTTTCATATTCAGCATTTCGTTATTCGATGCTGACATTTTTTGTTATACATTGCTGTCTCAATGAATAAAATTATACTGTTAAACAGGAAGATTAAATTGAAATTAATTTTGAATAAATATAGCTATTCAGCTCATATAAGAATATCACCTTGAAATATAAGCTTTTACTAAATATTGTAAATAAAGATCATCTCTCTTTTTCTCCAGCTACTGGAGAAATAATTTCATAAAAATGTGTTCAAAGATTGATATTGATCTTTGTTTTTATACTCGACTATATTGTTCGTAGTGTCATAATGTTAATATATTGTATATTTTTGTAACTATCAATAAAGACTTGAAATAGATATATGTTCATTTATAGCAAATTCTTGGTCATACAAATCGTTTACGTATTTACATGTGTGTAAACATTTATTCCGTAATTATATAGACTCGTGTGAAACACAACAATACAATCGTTTTCAAGAAATAACATGTACATAAGAAATTATTGTTAATACTCGCGTTAATACATAGCGGTATTTTTGTAAATACCTGCAGTAATACCTGTGCTGTAACATTGCATAGCTGTAACGAGAAAAACAGTAGTGCACCTTTAACCATCATCTTGAATCTACATATCCAGATTCAAGAGTTGCTATGTAACAAACGGCGATAGTTTGCTACGATTAAATGCGCGACAGCATACAAATTTGCAGTATTCGCCTAAAGTGGAATGCACATCGATTGCTCATATAATTCACTCGTGTAACGCGTATATATTTTCACTGATATTTCTTTGTGTAGGCTGGTGGACTCTCCTGAAATATATCGACAAAATTTATTATATATTTATATAATTCTGTATATAATACATATATATATATCGAAATTATAATTTTAAATATATTGTTATGCATAAGTATAGTACGAAATTTGCTCAATATCTCTATATAGGAGAATAAAAATATTCTATCCTAGATATAAATATAGACATAATGGGTGCTTTCCATTTAGTGACACAAGTCGACACAAACGTCGTTCTATCTTTCTTAGCATTCAATGAGTAATAAAGACAGAATGACACTTGTGTCGACTTGTGTCACTAATGCCCAATTTCTTCACCTTTAGATAAGTTTTATCTTTCAGATAAAGTTAGCAATAGCCAATCACAGCCATTGATTCTGAGAGATATTTTCCGGATAAAGTTATCGAGAACTTATCTAAAGGTGAAGAAATTGGGCATATAAATGGAAAGCATGGAAATGTTAGGTACAAATGGCGACCGAATTTTTCATATCTCCTGATATTACGTAAACTTTCAACAAGATAATCTGTATTGCTCGTGATAAAAATACAATGAAGTTATAAATGAGACAAAGTATAAAAACAATGAGACGAATATTTTCCTTTATATCAAGTATATCAAAGAAATAGAAAAGAAAAACAAAAAATGGTTTTAAAAAAGAATTTTCATAGATAAAAATATAAATAAAAAATAAAATCAAAATTTTATGTATTTTGAAACAGTGCAGATATCATAAACTTTTGGACCAACATCACTACAAATATTTTACATGTATCTAAAATATAACACTTACGTAATATTCTGGTGGTGGAACATAAGCGCATTGAGGCCTATTAGGATCATAATATGCGCTCTGCGCAGCTTCAGCAGCCTTTGCATCTAATAAAAAAGATAGCAACGTGGAATAATGCATTTAAACACAAGAATAAAGTGTCACATTATGACCGCATCAAATTTTAATGACACAGTTTTTGCTAAATTGGAAAGCGGTTTCTTTAACAAAAACGTCATAATACATTTTTAAATTATAAAATTTGAAGGTGCACACAGAGAGAGAAAGAGAGAGAGAGAGAGAGAGAGAGAGAGAGAGAGAGAGAGAGAGAGAGAGAGAGAGAGAGAGAGAGAGAGAATAATAACGTATTTATTTTAAAGGATTTATAAAAGATGCGCATAATAAAGATTTAATATAAAAATTGAGAAACTGAAATAAATGATAATTTTTTAATAAAATTTATATTTAACAAAAATCAGATTGAAAACTGCTAGTAATTATATCATTAAAACTTAATGCAATGATGATAAATTATACTATAAAATCCGCGTATTTTTAGCGTTATTATCAATATTAATAAAGTACATACAAACATAATTTCTATTTGATGCACTGCATTTATTTTGTTCTGGCATGATTATATATTCAAGTTTTAACCGTATTCTAATTGGATGCAAAATGTTGGATAAGCGACAAAAATATTTGTCTATGCACTCATGTATATATGAAAAATTACATTTGAAATATGCACAATATAAGAATGCGAGTTAAAAGTTGACTTAAAGCACACGGTCTGCTATATCTGTCTGTCCAAGCCGTTTACTGATCTACTGACAACTACGAGATAATAATTGAGTGAAGTGAAAGCCAATCTTATTTCAGATCGAGTAAGGACATGTTTCGTAACCGTATTGCTTAATATTTAAAACTTTCAAGTTTAGCGGGTATCCGCGCGTTAATCCTTTTAGTTATCTTTCCATTTTAAGACGAAATCTTGAATTGATAGGTTTGAATAAAAACAGCAAAAATTATCTTTAATCAATATTTAATATTATATATATATTATATATATATATATATATATATTAATATTATATACGTTTAATATATATATAACGTACACTATAATCTTGTGGAATCAACGCATATAGATATAATTCTTTGTTGTATTCAATAAAATTGCGAAAAGTATATAAAAGTTTATATACTTTTACTAAGCTATCGATATTTAGAAAAAAATATATACGCTTGTTTTGCACAAGCGTATAGACTATTCTCAAAGAATATTTAGTGCATTCTTTTGTAATTCTTTCAAATTCTGTCCATCTGTCGTAATTTATAATTTGCTGTGTTATGTGACAGATATATATATACATACATATATATGTATATATATATATATATATACACATATAATTTACAGATATACAGGCATATATACATATATATATGTATTCATTACAACTCGTTAGTATTGATGTGGATACGGATTATAAGGTCCCGGCTGCTGATTGTAAGGTCCAGGCTGTGTATAGCCGCTTTGCGGATACGCCGTGTACGGTGGTGGATTAGGCGAATAACCACTATAAGGCGGTTGTCCATAACCGCCGGGATACGCACCTGCATGGGACATCGGCTGACTATTGTAATTCGGGTTGGCCCATCCAGGAGCTCCTGGTTGTCCCGCTGCAACTCCGGCGCCTTGATGTGGCGGGCCGCTCGCGTATCCGTATCCTGGCTGTATGCCGGGATACGGTGGCGGACTGTCTGTCATAAAGACTGTATTTCCTAGAAAAGAGGAAGCAGTTTAATATGAATTTTGTTAAAACGATAACGGGGATATATTCAACTATATGGCTAATGTTTCAGAATACTCTATACGAGATTGATCACTGATGCAAATTTTTATGATTTTAATACTTTTCGATATTATAATATGACAAAGCATACACAAGCATATGCGCTTGAATAATGTACGAGAAAATGTTATTTTCGCTAAAAGTAAACGTTTTGGTTTTGCATACATGTCGAGTGTATAGAATAGAAACATCAAAATATATTATCCTTGCGAGAGAGAGGTAAATGTAAAAAATTTATCAAGCAAAAGTTAGTGTTTGATAAGGCAAATATAGGGCTTGCTTATCCCATCTTTTGACATTAACTGCAAATGAAAAGACTATCAGGTCTCGTTATATATTTTCACGAAAATTTACCAAGACGTTTTTATAATATGTTTATCCACGAATGTTAAAAAGAGATACATTTTCCAAGATTATTCAAATCAACGATTTTAGATTAGCGAGCTAAATCTTGCTACGAGTACAATGATAAAAGATTGCTTCATAAATACGCTTAAGATCATATAGAATATTTCTCATGCAAATAAATCAACAATTTTGGTAAGTCAAAAATCAAGGAGTCAATATTAAACCTGGCGGAACATCTGGAAATACGTTGGTCGGAGGCATCCATCCATAATATCCAGTTGGAGGAGGTTGATAAGCCGAGGGTTGCGCTGGGTACCAATCGGACAATGGAGGAGTATATGGCGGTGGTGCGTCATTCGCTGGACCATTGCGTTGAGCTAAAAGTTAAGTGGAATATAATTAAGGCATTTAATATCCTGCAAGAGTGAAGTCAAGTCGATAAATTTGTCTTTGCAATATACTCGATAATGCTATTAATCTTGTGTTATCTATAGAAAATATACATATTTTGCATTAATTATATCTATCTTACCCATCGCTGCTGCTCTCAGCAAAGCTTGGGCAAATTCCACTGCTCCACCGCTCTTGAATCTCAATTTAAATTTGCATTCTCCAATCCAATTACCATTCGGCTGAGCGCGGCATTTACCTCCTATATAATTAGCACCGAAAACCGGCTGCTCCAGTCCTACTTCGCTCAATGTAACAAATGGGAAACTAAACGACTGCATCTTTTCTTTCTGATCTTTGGCATTGAAGATCATTCTATGTGTTGTCAAGTACAATCTGCCATGTTTCTTCCCAATAAACTCTGCTTGCTCTTGTCCGTGAAATTCCATGTTGACATTGTCGCAGAAGAGTATGATGCTAGAATTAAATATCAAAAGTTGGTTCATAAAAGCTTATCGCGAAATCTCGTGTAGTTTCATACAAATTCAATTGATACCGGCGAGATTCGCGTGATACGGAATAAATACGTCGTTCGAATAATCCGAATTAAACGATTGTGTAATTGTAAGTTTGATTGCGCTAAAGTGACACGGACGTCTACGATAAGCTAATTGCGACGGGAAGGCTATGGCGGTATTGCGCGGCAGAATCACGACACATCGAGATTATTCGAGATAGATAATATTACGATTAACGATTAAAAATTTCATACGATTCCAAATAATTAATAAGTAAGTTTTCGCTGCTTACCACTCGCCAGAATGGAGAAGAACTCCACCGTTGGTGTGTGCCGTATTCAACGACATATCTTTTTTGCGTCAAACGCTCACGATGGATGACAAAACTGTCGACGAACGCTGCCAATGTCGTCGAGACTCTCCTTGGGAACTGTCGAGTGTCGGAAAAACTTTAGGGGAAAATGAGAATATTCAGACTGACGTTACGATGATATCACTTCCAAGTTCCAGATCATGATGAATAAAACGAGGTGTAAGGTGTAACACCGTGTAACGTCGCGCATTACGCCTAAAGGCGGCTTTGCGGCCTATCGATAACAGCCATGTTGCTTCTTGGCAATTTCTGATTGGCGGACTAATATCGTTCACGGTGTTCTCGGTGTCGTGGCCAATTTCTGATTGGTGGCTATCGCGCATCCACGAAAACGAAACTCGTATCCATTGAACTATAACCATACTGGAAGGAGCACTGCCATACCCCCACCACGGTTCCTCACGGTCAGAGAGGGATAGTTGAACGGGTACCGTGTTGTCTCGTTTTAGCGTAAACTATCGTGGCTGAAAACATTAGTCGTTAGATGCAGTGAAATGTGAAGTGCACGATCCAAAATGGGGA
>NJRP01000180.1:142451-152797 GCA_003063835.1 Aphaenogaster floridana
TTCCTTCCAATGTGGAGTAAAAAGGATAAACTCTGAACTAGTGCAGTAGTTCAGGAACAGAAAACAGACTTAGGCCCAGTTCAAATATGGCTAGTTAACTTAACTAGTAGTTATTCCATTGGAATTGACCAATCGCATTTGTCGTTAAGCATAATTAACAAATGCGATTGGTCAATTCCAATGGAATAACTACTAGTTAAGTTAACTAGCCATATTTGAACTGGGCCTTAAGGTTTTCCATAGCATACGCCATCCAGTTATATATAGAGATCAGTGATCTCAACGTTGATTTGTTGGTTCTAAAAGTAAGAGCCAATCACGTTCGATTGCTACTAAGCGGTTTGTTCTGCTGAATGCGCCCATTGGTCGAATATTAGATTTGTTCGCGTTGCTTGAAATCCCCAAAAATTTTTGCACTTGAAACGAGATAAATATATATTCGGGCGTTGGAGAGAGAGAAAGCAAAGATGCTGAGTTCAAAAAGTGCAAGCAACGCGAACAGACCTATTACAAGCCGACGACTCGACAGTTTTCTTCGCTGAACGCGCCCATTGACACATCAGTTCACTAGAATGACACCCGTTTCGTGGCGATATGTTTTCTTTTATTTAATCGTCAATTTTCATTCTCGATGTAAATGATGTAGCTGTCTCGCGCGAGTTTACTGTACAGATTGATTACCTCGCGATTTGTATCATTTTATACATAGTACTTATTAAGTAGCTGTGATAACTTAGTCGTAAGGAATACGCATCATTTGCTACGTTCTCGATTGTCCGACAGTTTCTTTCGAAAGCTTTCGAAAGTGAAATTATGGCCGCGTCGCAGGACAATTCATATTAATTCGCATTAAGTGAGTATATTAAATTGGTAGCCGTAATACCTACTTGAACACTCAAAAACTATAACGTGACAAAAAAAATATATGTATATATAAAATATGACCTTTATTGCTCTTTTTAAAATTATATATGTTTAACTGTAACATACTGTGTCTATTTTAAGACTGATAAATCACGAAAAAATTCCAGCACTTTCCTAGACGGTTGTATGAGTTAAATCTTGATTGATTAAAAAGATACAGCTATCACGTCGTATTAGTTCACAGATAAGTTAATAAAAATATGTAACTCTTTCAGTAATGGTAGCTGCCGGAGCGACAGTTTTGATGGCAGCTAGTGAGGAGAATTCATCAAATGAAACAGGAAGTGGTACAACACGCTCGATAAACCAAAGTACTTGTTCGCGATACAGCGAGACACAGCGTTGTGGTCAAAGGAATGTTGAATCATCAACTAAAGGAGATGTGGCTACTTGTTCTTTGAATATTAGTAAGTCAGTTAAAGTAAAAATTAGAACGGCATATGTCAAGTGCTTTATTACTAAACATAAAAGATAAATATATTGCCTAACATTTTTTCTTATTTATTTATATATTATTGAAAAACAGTAGTGATACAATAGAACTTCTAAATCTTTTTGATAAATATCATTTATTTTGAATGTATAGTCTATTCTTATATGCTTGGTTTGAGTGTTGAACATGAAACATATAATTTACTTCTATTACAGTAGAAAAGAAGCAACGTAGCCTTACAACAGAAAAAAATGGTAAAATAATATCTAAGGTAGAGCCAAAGGAGAGCTCTAAAAATTTTGCAACCTGTAAAACTACTCAGATTCGTGAAACTAGAACTTCTAGATTACGGGCTGCTTCTATAGTATTACCCAATGGTGAGTCAATGTTTCAAACGTTTATCTTTTTCCATATATGTCTAACATCATTTATATAACATTATACTACCACATATATATATATATATATATATATATATGAATAAAAATATAGTTTTCTTTTATATCTGGAAACATTTCACAGTACCTGGGGATTAAAATCCTCTGATATATATTAAATCACTAATATATTGCTATGATGTATATACATTGGATTAATTCGCAGAAGCATATAAGTAAACTGTTTCTTTATACAAATAGATGTAACATTATCATCTAAAAAATTACTTGGATCAGAAGCTCCTGACTCTCAGCGGCATAATTCATCAGCTAAGCAAGTAAGTATATTTGTAATTATTGTTTGATTTCTATTTTCTCTTCCTTTTTTAAGATAATATTCTTTTCCATGTATATAAAGTTGAAATGCACAATTTTATCATATAAATAAACATATTTGTACAAATTATAAATTGTTTAAGAAATTACTAAACTTTGTTTAGTGAATTTGCAATGAATCATATTTACAATATTCCTATTTAATGATTTTCGGCTAGGCATTATAACAATTTTTTACTTGGAGAACTCTGCGAGTCATTATAGTGGTTTTTTATATGTGAAAATATTCTAAAGAGATTATTTTAGATAAAGTAAATTGATGACTTGATCTTTAAAAATTTCCATTAGATTATGTATTGTGTATTTGTACATGTCTATGATATGTAATAATATCTTTTCCATTACAACAAACTTTAACGCATAATGTAAAAGATATATATATATATATGATAGATATATATATATATAAATGATATATATATATCTGTATACAGAAAAATTCCACATCCCTTGATGTCACCATGAATTCCATCAAGGAAAGAGATAAGAGCTACAAACGCAAATCTTACTTAAATAGATCACGTCACGTAGAAACAGTGCCTGTTGATCATTCAAGTGAAGGTAAGGAGTTTATCAATAAACGTAAGATAAATTTATTGATATCAAATTCCAGTAACAAGAGAGAAATCAAGTTGTTGAATTATTCAAGAGAATTTAAAGTGTGATCGTAATATTTTGGTGTTTTTTTGTGACTTTGAAATTTTTTATACTTTTACGGCTGTACTATAAAAATTATATACCATTAACAATTGCGTTCTCATTGGTTCTTCTATCGTAAAGAAAAATTCTCAACTAGGTTCTCATTGGTTCTTCTATCGTAAAGGTAAATTTTACATTCGATGTACAACTCGCAGTTACATTTCTGATATCGATTTTAATTGAAATGTTCGTAATTTGTCAGACACACTTTTCTCAATAA
The DNA here is from genome assembly GCA_003063835.1 of Aphaenogaster floridana. NCBI lineage: Eukaryota > Metazoa > Arthropoda > Insecta > Hymenoptera > Formicidae > Aphaenogaster > Aphaenogaster floridana. Next base: position 145,501 of record NJRP01000180.1, read on the forward strand.
TAACCTGATGAAATTTTTAGCCGAGTCTAGCGAGAGACACTCTAGAAGGCAATATGTTAAACGAAGTCAGGTACCCGAAATGATATCGAGTCCTGTTGACTCCTGTCGTCAAATGCCTAGTCTGCGCAGAAAACATATCGATTCGAAACCTGGAACGCAATACGGCATCACGAAAAATCTTTCTAAAACTTATTCGTCATCTTCCGTCATGCCTGCCGCGAATACAAAGCGTTCGATTCTGCAACAATCTAGGTATATGCAATAATATATATGTATAAACAAAAAGCAAATATTAGATTGGTATATGTAGAAGCTTCATAGATTTTATTAATGTACATCTTTATCTTATTTTATTAGTATTTTATCAGCAAAAGTAATGATAGACTGAAAACATAAGTAATGTTAGAAATGATTTTTGCTCTTCAGTGGTGGCGATTCGGAGGTTTCACGCAGAGTGGATGAGTTAACGGCATTAACGCGAGCCACTATGGAACGCGTGGAAAGACTCGCGTCTGCAACCACGAGCTGTGCTAATCACTCGATTGAGAACGTACACGTTGTCGCCGAGAAAGTGTCAATGTCGCCAAAAAAGTGCGTTACATCTAGACACACTCCAGTATCAATTCTCAAACATAAAGCTACCGACAGCGAAGGAGGCGACCGTCTGGCATCGTCTTGCGGTTCTCATGCGCCATCACCGGTAACCTTTTCGCCATCTGTCACGGAACCTGTTTCCCACAAGAGACATGGTATTTTGAAAAAACGGAGCAGCTTAGATGAAAGCGAGATATTGCGTCGTCGTAGCTGTTCTCCCGATGTTTCCTTCGCTGACAACATTTATTCAGAATTTCGGCCAATCTTGAAAAATCAAAGGCGATCCTCACTAGATGATATTGTCAAGAGAGATCAAAGTCCTGATCAACAACCTGCCTCTATATTGAAACGTAAATCGTCTAGGGAAGACGACAGAGAGATTTATCGATCGTCATTGGGATCTCCGGAACCGCAAAGCATCCTGAAACGAAAACTCGCGAATAGCGTACGCGCCAATAGCGTCAATCATCACGTAACAATTGCATCGGACGTCGCGAGCATGAATGTGAGTGGAAATACGATTGCGAGTACGAACGCAAGCCTTGTGTCCGAAAGTCTTGAGGGATCTGAAGTGAAACCGATATTAAAGAAAAAATACGGCAAGGAGGAACTCACCGGGAATGACATTTTATCTCTCGAGCCTCGGCCTATATTAAAAAAGAAATCGAGTACTGAGTCAGACGAACACGAGCATGATAGACCGAAGAAAACTATCTTAAAGTCCTCGCGGAAGAATTCGTACGAGGAGAGCAGTTACGAGATGGAGTCAACTTCACCGAGGAAATTGTCCGTATTGAAGAATCGAGCGAGCGAGATCGAAAACGTACGACCTATATTGAAACAGTCCAGTGGCAGCCGTTACCACGACGATACGCGTGATTTAACGGCGGACTCATTTTTGCGAAAGAGAGCGCAGTCCGTAGGTCATGCACGGTCCACTAACAGCGATGACAGCATCGAGTCGATTCGCGCGTTAGCCAAACGAAGATCTCTCGAGTCCAACTCGCCGATCGATGTATTATATACTCCGACAACCACACGTCGCTGTTTTATGACCGATCGGTCCAATGAAATTTCTTACACAGCAAATAGGTATGTTTAAATCAATGTATCAGCATAAAAGAATGATGACAATTGTAACATTAAATGTACCATCAGATATATTCATAGTATCAGTTATCCGTATCAGTAAGGATATCTTACGATACACGACTCGCTGATTCTTTTCGTTGTCTTTGCGAACGTAACATATAAATTATATGAAAATATAATATACTAAATATCTCCATCCCAAAATATGAATTATTTTAGTGTACGAGAGCATAATTAATTCATAAATTTCATCTGTTTTTGCAAAATAACATTATTTATATTAATGGATGAGAAAGCTTTTTGGTTGCTTTTCAATCCTCATGGGAAAACATCTGTTTTGGCTAAACAAAAAGAACTCGTAATTTTTTATTTCTTTTTTAAAATAGCACAATTATGCTATTTTAAAAAAGAAATAAAAAATTACGAGTTCTTTTTGTTTAGCCAAAACAGATGTTTTCCCATGTATATACATATATATATATATATATGTATATAAGGAACATATATATATATATATATGTTCCTTATATATACACATATATGTATGAACAGGCTGCAGATAGGTAGATGTCATTTACTCAAATCTATTAAAAAATGTACTCTGGTTACATTGTCCACACTAGCCATGTTCAATTATTCGTTTGCACAAATGAGAGTCTTGTTTAAAATTTCCTTCACACTGGAAAAAGAGTTCAACCAAATTACGACTCTCCTGTGAGAAAAAATATAGTTTACGGTGCAATGTTAACCTTTTGCAATTGCTGCAATGATATGCGTGTTTAGTGGGGCTTTGATCCCGTGCCAAGTTTAATTATAGATCATCTAGCGTTTCTTAAAGCTACCAGAAATTGGGGATAGTCGTGTGCAACGTATTTACGAATAAACCATTCGCGATACTGTCTTGATCCATTAAAAAAAAAGAAACGAGTTTATCGAGCATACAAGTTATTGATATTAGTGTATTATATATGTATGTTTCTTGCAGCTCCGGTGTAATTAAAGAAAGTAAACTATCGTGCGAGGGATCCAGTAAAATTAAGCAAGTTAGTACGAACGGTATGGAGGAGAAGAATGAGACAGATTTGCATATACATTTCGTAAAAATTGACGGCGATGCGGACAATTGCGATGCGATACAAGTTCTCAATCGGACGATTGACAAGAAAGAAGCGGTAGAAGAGGAGGGACAGCAGGATGCGCAGGGTGTTTACGAGGATTACGCCACTATTTGTCGTAGCAACAGCGTATCAAAAATGACACAACACTTCAAGGTTCTGCAAGAGAAGGCAAATGCCGCGGTTGCAGAGAACGGTTCACAGCGCATACCTCCGCAGAGATTATCGCGCGGCATTCAACGTTATCGCGAACGTAAGGTACAGGGCGGTGAGAGATTCAATACCCAACCGGTTACTTTCCAAGAAGTGCACGAGGCGGTCCTACAGAATCAACGCAATGTTGCAACGTCGAGCAACGCGAGTACGACCGATAACGAGCCTGAGCCGTCCAAGCTAAGCTTGGCTGAGCGCGTGCGACTCTTCAATCAAAAGATCGCAACCACGGAAACCGCCGCGAAAAACATCGCGTATCAGGAAAAGTTTGCTCAAAGAAGACGACAGTCTACCCGTTACAAAACGCAACCTGTAACATCTGAGGAGGTTGAAGTGGCGTCCCGGATATCACCATTGAACATAAATCACCAGATTCAAACCTTGGTTGAGGGTATGTATTAGTTGGAAATTATTTGTATTTGGATTATACTGGATTATCAAAATTATTTACAACAAATAATGTTCGTTGTTTCAGGACACTTAAAAGAATGCCAAAGATCACTTCATTCGCCACCGCTTGCAACAGCGTCTCAGCATGATGCACCAAAAAGTATTTTAAAGTCATCCACCGGTTATATGCAAAATCTGTCGCGTGCCAAAAGTCCGGAACTGCGAGGTATGAAATTGATAAAATCTGTGCTTAAGAAAGAATCCGAAGAATCAGAGCAACCGATGTTATCGCCGAATTCTGAGATGTATCCGCGTTCTATTCTAAAAAGTAATCCTTACTCGAGGTCCATTCAGACAACGAGTGTTGTTGATGCAGCGATATCGAGAAGCGAACGAGGCTTCTGTAGCGTTGAGAGCCAAAATTTAAATAGCGAAACTGCTAAATTTTGCGAGAAATTAGATTGTTGCAATGTAGTGGCTAATTCTAATATGATGCGAGATAGTTGGCGAGATCCTTGCGATGAGATGCGAGAAATCGTTTCTAAGCAGGACGATAATATGGAAAACGAAGCCGCAGTGCCTTCCTATAAAGCTGCATTATTTCGGAACAAAGAAATCTTATCGGCTGACGTGGATAACTGCAAAATTGATACAATATCAAATAGTGTATTAGAAAGACGCAGCAACGAAAGGCACGACATTTCGTTAGCGGACAAATCGAATCGGATGTCGAATGTCGACGATGACAATAACGATGATGACAATAAGGATGACGAAAATGACAACAATGACAACGAGGACAACGAAAAGGCTGTTGGTAAGGAAGAAGAGACGTCGGCAGTAAAGGTGAAGCAGAACGACGACGATGACAACGACAGTCACAAGATACACAATATTATTGTCAACGAAAAGTCGACTAGTGTTGCACCAAGTTCCATTAATTCGTTGTCCAAGAGTATCAGTCAACACTCTCTGAGTGATGAGAGATGGAAACAGCAACGTGGTTTGCCACTACCGAGTCTGTGTCGCAGCACGACACAGGTGATAACGTCGATAGAGACGAGCGAAACACCGAGCGTGAGTATCGCCGATCGGTTGGCCGCGCTACGTCACAACGGTAGCACAAACTGGAGACGACGCGTGGCCGGTGCCAGAGTCGAAGAATCGTGCGATGACTCGCTACTTAATTTGGAGGAGAGCACGATCAAGTCGGGTGTGCTGGCCGACTGCATCGAGAAGCTGGAATCTGCTACGGAAAGCTGGAAGAGCAGAATTGTAATACCTGACGCGGTCAATTTCACCGTTGCTGGCAAAATGAAAGTAGCTCCATCGAAAGATGCCAGTTCGCCGTTCCTCACGGAAGTCACAGCGAACATTTCAAACCAGAAAAAGAAAATCCCGCGTCTGCAGTGGTTCAACATGAAAAAAGATAAAGGTGAGCCTTTTTACATTCGAACGAAATAAAATTTTAAAAGATGTTTAAAGATCTAAATTATTTTCTAAAACCTGCCAAAGAGAGACGAAGGTCGTGTTTTAGATGTTTAGAGAAAGACTCTAATATTTTAAGTGTCTCCAGAGAATATCTTAAAGATTACAGATTTTAGACATCTGTACGGTATTCTTCAGATATTGTTTGTAGTTGAAATTTTTTGAGATTTGGTTAATAAGAAATATCAAGTTATTTAGTTTTTGCTTCCTATTAAGATGAGAACGATCGTTAAAGGCAGTAAAGGCACCATTTAGCACCAGCATCTTTTCAGAGTGTAACAATTGCGCGGTATCGACTCCTACCAGTCCATGCAAAGATTCATCTTCTGCTACGCGCACAAGTTTTTCTGAACCTGTTAGCGACGACAGCGGTTAGTAGTGATTTTCGTTAAAATCGCGTATTCGTGCTTTTCATCTTGCTGATGACCCGCGCTGTCCCAAAAAGAAAATTTTTACAAATTACAATATCTTCATTTAGCTTTATGTATAATGAAATTACGTTTGCCATTGTGCTGTATAACATCTTCTGGGACAGTTCGTGGTGAAATGGCGATATCCCAATTATGAACAGCTGAATAAACGTGCAAACGTACGCAAACGTTTTCCTCTTAATTGTAACGCGCAGACGCGCGAAAGATTTTTATTTAGTGAAATCAGTTTATTATAATTTATAGGTGAAGAATGTAAAACGGAGCATGTCTTGTCGCCGAGTGTTTCAGTACCTAAAACGGACGATGAAACGTTCACCTCTTTCTTTAGCGGTGTATCGCTGGAAAAGTGCGAGACCGAGTGTCTTGATTTAGATGAAAGCGACTTCGATATAATCACATCACAATCCGAATTGTAAATTTTCGCTTTTACTATTATATTCGTGTAAACATGAAAGAGAACAAAAAAAGAAATAAGAGAACAGGAAGAAGTCGATTCAGAAAACTATTCAAAATATTGGTACGTGTATGCAAATATAACTATAATCTAAATTATTTTCTCGACAGATTAGTACAAAAGCGGAACATACAAACGCAACGTCGACGAGCCACCTCAAGAAATCCCCTTAAAGTTCTCGCAGCACGCACTGATTTGAGATCGGAATACACCGAAATTCGCACGAATATAGCCGCGAGAATGACAAAGAACTTAAATGTAAGAAAACGTGAGTATATACAGACTCCTCTAGCACATCCTATATTAATTATGGGACAATCATAGATTTTATTTACATTTCGAATTATAAATGAGATTATTCAAATCTTCGATCGATATTCCAGTCACTACAAGCTCCTCTTTTGCCGTCGAGGCTCTCGCTGGATTGGCTTCTACTGAAGATTTTAGTACGGTGACTCTGAGAAATGTGTCAGAAACAAGCGTGTCCACAAATAAGTTGCAACCATACAAAGACATAATGTTGGTACTGGTTAAAGGAAGACGGCACGTTCAAGCTAGATTGGTCGAACCTGTCGCCGAGAGTATCAATAATGGTGATAGTTATATATTAGTGACAAAGTCAGAGGTAAGGATAATATTAAGTAGAACAGAATTATATAATATGAAATAGAAATAATATAATACATTAGCTGATGTAAAACATTTACACGCTATTCTTTCTTCTTTGCTAATTGCTAACAAGACTGACTTTCGACGAATCGCAGGTTTTTAATTACATAGGGAAATATAGCAATATTATCGAGAAAACTCGTGCCGCTGAGATCGCATTGAGTATTCAACAACAAAAGGATCTAGGCTGTCAAGCGGTCGAGGTAATCACTATAAACGACGATAAATTGACTTGTTCGAGAAACCAAGTTCAAAAATTTTGGAGTTATCTTGGTGCGGTCGACAGCGAAAGGCTAAACGGTATGTTCTTCTTTCTGTTTTTGCATTTGTGCGGCGTTATTTTTGTATTTTATTACATGTGTATTTTATTACATGTATATTAATGATGTATTACAATAATATCACTGCAGTCGTCGAGGCTGGCCATCCTGACGAAGATGAATTGTACGAATCTGCCATTATCGATACAAATATGGTATACGAATTGAAAGATGAACAATTAGTGTCGCACGAAAAATTCTGGGGTACACTTCCCAAGATAGAAATGCTCGATAAGAACAAGGTAATTGTGGATCTTATTAAAATCGATGTATATAATACGAATAATTTGATGTAGCATACGATATAAGGAAATATTCGCATAATTTAAATTCATAAAATTGCGATAAGTCTTATTTTTCTGGCCTTTGTCTAATCCTCTAAACTTTATTTATGTACGTAGTTTGCAGTTTTCAAAACATCTCGATTTTGCGCATGTCTAAACAATAAATTTTTGAATAAATCTCTCTCTCTCTCTCTCTCTCTCTCTCTCTCTCTCTCTCTCTCTCTCTCTCTCTCTTGTATTTTCTTTA
>NJRP01000180.1:153608-176661 GCA_003063835.1 Aphaenogaster floridana
TCTCCCTCTCTCCCTCTCTCTCTCTCTCTCTCTCTCTCTCTCTCTCTCTCTCTCTCTCTCTCTCTCTGTTGTAAAGTCAGAATTTTTTAAGATATTGGATGATTGGTTTTAATTTTGATTACGCCGGTGATAGAAATAGGAAAGTACAGTAAAATATTATGAAAAATAAATTGTTTATCTAAAAAAAATGAAATCTTTTTCGTGGGATTGTATCTCGTATCTCATAAACGTAATCCATGCGAGGGTTTGTGATGAAAAATTGCTATGTTAAATACAATTTTTGGAAAATTGGTTGGATATACCCAAAATCAGAAATTGTTTTAGAAACTACCTGCTGTGGCCAATTTAACTTAAGTTTCTTGAAAATAATGACGTTTTATAGTCGGGTTATCTATTTTGTAAGAATCACATAAGGAATTGTATTATTTTTGATGTCTTATAAAGATTCTGGTGTTCGATTTTGGCACTGAGATGTACATCTGGAGTGGTAAAGGAATTTCGGCAGACAAGAAGAAACTTGCCACGCGGCTGGCTACGGAAATGTGGAATAATGGATACGATTATAGCGAGTGTACAGCTTGTCCGATTAACGCGGCTCGTATGATAGGTAATCGGGACAGTGATTCGCGCACGAGTCCGCCTATAAAATTCGTCAAAAGTAGACCCGAATGGTGTTTACTTGCCAAACTGACACAACATGTCGAAACGATACTATTCCGGGAGAAATTCCTCGACTGGCCTAATGTCACTAGTGCGGTAAAGACACGAGGTCGAAGCGATAATGCACGACAAATTGACGGCGCCATAACTGTGCATCTGGATGAGAACGACGATATGTGGCTACCAAACTCTGCTTCAGTTGATTTTATTCTAGAAGGTTGTCACTTGGGCAGAGGCACTGGTTGTTACGACAATGAAGTAATTTGTCCTTTTTATTATAGCATGGCAAAAAGTATTTCTGTCAAATATAACTGAAAACGAGATATATTAATTTCGAAGTAATTCATATATTTATCAAACTCTTAGCCATTGCTTTTGATGTACTTTCATCCAGAAAAAAAACTTGTAATTGATGTTCACAAACCTAACAGATGAATCTAACTAATCGATAATTTCACTCGATTTGATTTTAGTTGAAGAAAGAATATGTCGTCACTACAACGAGTGTTATGGTGTGGCATATCGATGAATTCTCGCATACGCTTTTAGACGGATCATCTATTGGTCAATTTTATTCTGGTGATAGCTATATCGTTCAATGGACGTATTCTGTTACAATTACTGGTTAGCTGTTTACTGAGTAATTTCGCGGGACTGAAGAGCTTATCTGAAAAACTGTCTTAAATTTACATTAAGAAAAAATAAGCACTACTTTTTCTTTTATAGACAGCTAGCTTTGTAACGCGTAATCTTTAGTTTTTAAGGATATGGATTTAAGACAGTTTATGAATACATTTTAAAATTATGTAATCGTTTTTACATTTGTTTATTATGCCCCTAGGCAGAGAACTCAGTGGTTTGCCGTCTAAGCATTCGGCAAAAGGTCGCGATAGATCTGTATACTTTATTTGGCAAGGTCGAAATGCATCGTTGAATGAACGAGGTGCCGCAGCGTTATTGACAGTTGAATTAGACAGCGATCGAGGTCCTCAGGTAAGTGAGACAGTAACGAGCAATCAAATTGCTATTACAATTATTTGCTTTACTCGAATTTATCTTAATTGAGATAATATATATTCAATTATTATATTATATATATATTTAATTGGCGAATACAAAAATTATATTAGATCTATATTATTATTGTATATAATATTATTTATTAATAGCAATGTTATTCCAACTGGCCTGTGCAATCTTATTTTCTAAAGATTGATGTTTTCTAATTGGAAAAATTTTGTCCGATTATCATTAAAAGTAAATCATTGGACACAAAATACCAATAATATATATATATATATTTATTTTATAATTGTATAATATTGTTCCATCTATGCTTGCAGATTTATGTTGTTCAAGGACACGAACCAGCTGCATTCTTAAATTTATTCTCTGGAAGAATGGTGGTACACAGTGGCAAGAAATCTGAAAAAAAAAGTGAGAAACGATGCAGATTGTACATTTGTCGAGGAACTTTAGAGACTGAGACATTCTTGATCGAAATCCCTTGTAGTACTCGACAATTAAGAAGTAGAGGTTCCTTCATATTGCTAGACACCGAAAATGCAAAACTGTATGTCTGGCATGGGAACAATTCGTTGCGCCATATTAGAGAAGTATATTTCCTACAAATTTCTATAATAATATATAATAAATAATATATTTACGTATATAATTTAATTAATATATTATATGGATAAAGAGTTCAACATTGGGATAGTTTTGATATTTTGCGAACTATTAAGCTCATATAATATATATAAAAAATGAAAGCAATAGAATTTAAATAGTAAGCGAATCGATCACAGCAATTTGGAGAAATTTTGAGGAATATAAAATTATTTTGTGAAACCTTAAAATCCACGTAATTACTCCATTCTACTACTTATAGTAGAATGACGTAATCATGATTTTCACGTGACTTTTTTTCTCATTTTTCATCGTTTTCATTTTCTTTCTCATCTTGATTGCATGTCTTTCTTCCCTTTTTTTATTTATCTTTCTGTCATTTCTATATCTCCTCGTCTCTCTATATTTGTCTCTCTAATTTTTACTCTTTCTCCTGCCTTTTTATAGAATGCAATAAAAGCTGCAAATAAATTTAAAGAAAACCGACCCGAAGAAGCTGGATTATCGAAGGAAGGTAACATACAAATATGTGAAGTTCAAGAAGGTTCGGAACCTGAAGAATTTAGTGATGGTGAGTAAAGCTTAGTGAAAAGTTAACACTTAAACTCAATTGGGGTGTATATACATTCTTTTAAATTTATTTGTCCTGTTGTAAAATTGCATATTATTAGAAAAAAGTAGAGGATGCACTTGTACTTTGCATTTTTCAGCATTAGGTGGCATGAATAAAAAATTGTATTGGTCGTTGGATACAGTTGAAATACAAGATCATACTCCAAAGCTTTATTATTTATCGAGTATTTCTAAAAAATTCCGTGCAACGGAAATACTCTGTCCATATCGTGCGGATCTCACAACACCGTTCCCTTTCTCACAAGATGATTTGTATCAAGCGAACCAACCAGGTAACGATGCCTTTAGAAGTGCATTTTAAAGTCGACATTTTAATCGACATTTTTCATATGAGAAAACGTTTTATGAGAAGTTTTAGCAAAATTATTTATTCATATTATAAGCACTTTTCACGAGTCTTGAAACTTTCAGCCTTATTTTTATTGGATGACAAGAGTGTGATTTGGATTTGGCAAGGATGGTGGCCTGATAGTGGAACGGAAGATCAATCCGGAAGTAAAACTGTCCGATGGCAGGCTGAGAGGAGAGCGGCAATGATGATAGCGATACGATATTGGCGAAAGACTCGAAACGCACAAACAACGAATCTTCCAATATATTTAATATGGGCTGGTTTAGAACCATTGCAATTTATAAATCTTTTCCCAGAATGGATGTATCGGGATGATGTCGCTGAATTAAACATAGAGGTACGTTTAAAAGGACTTACCTTACTTTCTTTGTTGTTCAAGCCTATTTATGCTTTCTGTATTCTATTACTACAGAAAGCAAACATTTAACAACTCTTCAAAACAATAACTGCTCTATCTTTACTTATATATTTTTAGAGCATATTAGATAAATAAAACAAAACCTACTTGGAATGTCTTGACCGTGTGATTCTTTTCAATAAAATCTAAATATATGTACAATGTAATGTATATTTATTAAACGTGTTATTAGGATGGCCGGAATTCAGAAGTATTAACCGTGGAAAATGAATTGGCTCGTCTAACGCAAAGTACATATCCTCCTGCTCAGCTGTTACAAAGACCTTTACCTGACGGAGTCGATCCAACGCGTCTGGAGTTGTATTTATCCCAACAACACTTTCAAGTTAGTATTATAGGCTGATTAGTAGCGGTTAAATACTCGCGATCTACGAATATGGATTAACACATATCAAAAGGATATTTTTAACATGTGGAAAGTATTTGAACTATATAATAATATAAAAAAAAATGTTAATAAAATTTCTTCAAAGTTAATATCTATAACATTCTCTCAGCAGAAGATATATAAGACATGTTTTGTGATTCAGGAGCTGCTGGGAATGAGTAAGGAAGAATTTCAACAGCTTCCGGTCTGGAAGCAAGTGAATCTCAAGAAAGATATAGGATTGTTCTGATGGACCGTTTTGGCTGCGATTAGCTGCCCTTGCAAAATATTTGAATTTCTGTTGTTTTACAATATCTACAAACTTGAGAATCAGAAAAAAATCTCGAAGACTTGTAAGCGTATCTTTCTCGAAAGTTTTCGTGTATAAAAAGTGAAACATTTCGAGAAATATTTTGAGAATCGGTGTACATCATCGACGAATATCGGTGAATATATTATCTAATAATTAATGGAAGATTAAAAAGAATTTAATGCGATACGAAATATATATATATATATATATATTGTCAGTGCTATTTGGATTATAATGCATATGTATAATGATAATAGGCGTATGAACACAGATTATATATTTTTAATACGTGCTACATGCGAAATCTGCTTGCAAACATTTTCTTTATAATATATTTGTATGATGTTTATATATTGCGAGTGAATGATCGCTGTTTTCGCCTTATTCGTGTAATATCTGTATAAGACGGTTTCTATAATTTACAATATATTCTGCATTTTTAAATAGTATTTCGCAAAAGATACATGTTTCAATTTTTTCTTCGTCCGTATCAAGAGCGGCATTTACAATTGGAACAAAAACATTTCCGTCACATTTGAATATAGAAAAAGTAAAGAATATGGATGGAGAAAGTAACAATGTTATTCAATTTCAAGAGGGGAACATAAAGGAGTGTAAAAATTTCTCAGGTTAGGTTAGGTTTGAAGATTATCACGTAATGTTCTCTTTTTATTTACATCTTTAATATTTTGCTAAAAAGGAATATTTGAAAAAATGGAACCGATAATATGTTGCTTATATATATATTCACATATATTAAAAAGATTTGAAGTGTTGTTTATAACATGAGTTTTAAAAGACTTTGAATTTTTATTATCAATATAATAGTAAAACTGTATAAAAAAAGAACAATTGGCACATGCGTGAAAAGGAAGAATTATATACAAGACGTACGTTTGTGTCATAAGACATTCACTATTAGCAATAATTGACATTAAAAATGTATAAAATACAAGCTTAATTTTCAAAACTGATAAACTAAATGTAATTTACAAAAGAATTAATATTTCTTGATGGACTTTCGTATAAGTGCCAATCTTTGTTTATGTGCTTCGGTGATGGTAGCTCGTTTATACGGACGCACTTCGTCTGTACCAAAACCAGGAATCCACATATTCCAATTTCTTTCTAAAAATTAAAATATCATAAATAGCATTTATATATTTATAATATTCGCTCTGTGCATAATTTATTACACGAGCAAAGCTTTTCCAAGTTATAGCTGCTAAATTTTACGACGCTGGAAGTCTATGCTTTGCTCAATAGAAAATAAGGTAGGTACATATAATATCAACTGTTTGATTTTAAATTTGGATAAAATATTAGACTAGAAGTACTATTTCGGGGAGTAAGATATATAACAATAATAATCGAAAGTATAAATTAAAAATAATTTCCTGCCATTAATTAACCTTCTTTTTCTTGTAGATAAAAAACTAGCTATTAGCGTAACTCACCTAAATGTAACTGTACATCTTTAACTTCCACCGTGTTGGCATGACGATGCTTAGCTAATAGACAAGCCGCGTTTACCGTGGTTTCCACAAAGTCATCCGCTAATTGTAAAAGCATCTCTTCTACCTCTTCATCCAACTGTTCGGTGGGGTCTACCTCCCTAACCAAGTCTTGTAACCTCGTTTTTGTTAAAAACTAAAACGAAACAGCGGTACGTCAATATCGGCGAATATTCAATATATCAAACTTGAAAGAATAAAGTCAACGAACAGGGAGATGACGAATCGCGTAGAACAAATAATGTCTATATAGGCTCGTTATAGACGTTGTAGACATTTGTAAAAACGGTCCTATCTCAACGCATTGTCAACCTTATCGAGTAACCTAACCCACGCTCTCTCCATTGTTATCTCCATTATTGGTTACGTACTTGTGGAAAATCACTAAAAGAACTTGGAGTGGACGATTGTTGCACAGGTTTCGAAGGCTGTGGAACGTACTGAGTTTGTTGAGACTGCGTCTGTGGCTGTACAGTGGTAGTCGTAGTGCCACCGCTCTGCACGTTAGACAGAGCCGGTGACGTCTGATTAGGCCCGACGGACTGTAGAGTTCCAAGCACGGGCGTCATTTCCGAGCCCGTCGTAGTCGTCGTAGTCGTTTGCACGATTGCGCTTTGCGACATTCCGAAAAGCGACACGGCGTCACGGCGATTCGCAACCTTTCGTATTTTCTTTCACCGCTGCCGCCGCGGCTGCGGCCGCGTCGCGTCGCGTCGCGTGCCTGTGCCACCTCCTTCTCGAAATTCCAAGAGAGAGAGAGAGAGAGAGAGAGAGAGAGAGAGAGAGCGATCGATCCTCTTACCTCTATCCGCGCATTCACGTGTCACATGCGCGAGAAAAAGAATCGCAACGCGACATTTGCCGTCGTGATGAAGAAAAAATTACGAGGGTAGCGGTAGGATCCTAGCTGGGTAAATATCAACAAACTGTATTTGGAATTTGGATTGGAGCGATTGGAGCATCAGATCGGAACACGTGACGACAGAGACACCGACGAACGCTAGAAAGACTGTCGGTCGGAGAACCTGAACCTAAACGAATGTGTTGGTAAGTCGAGTGCTCTGCAATTATCCCACGCGGTAATAACGTAATGTGAAATTTTGCATCTTAATTGTTCGTTTGTCAGCAATTTAAGCTCGTCGCGGTTCGTAAATCGTAATTGGAATCGTATGCGGGCGCGCAGGGAAAGAAAGGTTTCAAGGGTGAAGAATCTCGTCCGAAATTCCGAATTCCGAATTCCGAAATCCGATCGAGAGTAGAGTAGAGAAGAGACTAGGGCCGGTACTCACAAGTACCATTCTTATTTAAAGCCCGTCTTAAGACGCTAATACGGTTCTGTGATTGGTTTATGACACGTTAAGATTGTACTTGAGATGGTCTTAAATATAAGAACCGACTAGAACGGAGCAGCGGCCTGAGCCCACCTGGGCAGCCTGTCGCAGGCCCACGTCACGTACTTGACCGCGACGTTACCGAGCGAGGTTCAGTCTCTCGCCAACGAGACTGTTTCCGATCCGAGTGTCCGAGAGCGGTCAGCGGACGGTGTCGACTGTCGACGAGCACTCGCGAGTCGCGACAAGTCGAGACTCGGTACTCTCGCGAGTCCCGGTTAGTTTAGTGGTGGTGGGTGCTGGTTAGCGTTCGCAGGGTGTCGGTGCTAGCCGGTGCTACGACTACGACTGCTACGTGCTACCGACGGTAGCCTACCGTGGTCGCAGTGGGTCGCAGGACTGCAGTCTGCAGGTGGAGCGTGATATGTCGTATCGCGATCGCGCGTACCGCAGTGGATCCGTCGCGGGTGTGTTTACGACAACGTGAGAGATCGCTCGTTTCGTCGTCCGTGCTGATCGATGCGACGCGTCCTTAACGCGTCAGCCTTGGAGGTCTTCCATCGAGATTTCGCGACACGTTTATGATGTAGACGTCCCTCGAGCCTCGAGACGCACAAGGCGAGCCTCGGCAGACGCTTGGACGTTTGGACGTGCGTAAGTACGACACGTGTCGCGAACGAGACTCTGCTCGCGACGGACGACGCTCCGTCTCTCTCTCTCTCTTTCCCTCCCTCCCCTTTCCGCTACCGTTGTCCGTTTCACCTAGCCCTCTTCCCTCGTAACGACGCGTCCTCTCGAGACGCGGGTCTCGTTTGTCTTATTTTCGCAATGTACGGCCGACTCGAGCCGGTAACGGTGTCGGATTGTCGCGTTTGACCGGTGCGCGAGGGTAACCGTCAACCGCAGCGACGAGTACACGGGCG
Source organism: Aphaenogaster floridana (assembly GCA_003063835.1). Taxonomy (NCBI): domain Eukaryota; kingdom Metazoa; phylum Arthropoda; class Insecta; order Hymenoptera; family Formicidae; genus Aphaenogaster; species Aphaenogaster floridana. The sequence goes on from NJRP01000180.1 coordinate 161,749, forward strand.
AGAAACGTGATCGCTTAAGGAAACGTGTTCCTGGCGCCAGTCACACAGGGTAATTTTACTTTCCCCGCTCGCGCATATACCTTCCGCATCTTCGAGTCCTCTCTTTCTCGCAAGCCGATTACGCCCAGCGATAAAATTACATTGATTTTCTGTCCCGCGAACCCGTGACCAAGGACCAGACGTTGCGAATGCGCTACTTTTTACATGGAATTTTCACTCCTTTATCCTTTTTCTCGCTCGAGCACCATGTTTTAACGCCTTACAATTCTGTCAAGTTGCGTTGACGGTATTATCGAGTCGAAATCGTGCCAGACGTGTCACGGTCAAACTGTTGGCCATTAATTGAACTTTCTTGTCAGTGCTGTAGAAACGCGTCGTCTTTTTCTAGGTATAGAGAGCCGGCAACTCGAGGAGAGGAATATATATCTTTACCGAGATCTCGAAACATTTTGACGTTGGAAGGAAAGAAAGTAAAGGGACGACGCGACGCGCGCGGAGAAAACTCAAAAGTGCCGACGCTCGACTCGTAAAAATCTATGCGGCAAACGTTAAAGATCTATTAAGTGGTTGGACGAGAAGCGCATATAGTACAGATACACGTCGTTAGAAACCTACCCGCTGGGAACTGGGACAAACTGGGAAGCGTAGCCGAATCGAACGAAGCGGGAAAAGAAAGCGACGGAGACGGGGGGTGGGGGTCAGGTCAGGCGTTATCTCGAATCGAGAGTCGCGAATTATCGCGTAGCAGCTGCGAGCTGCGACATTTGTGCGCCTTGCGGGAAGCGGCGCGGCGCGGCGACACGTCCGCGTTAACCCTTTTGCCGCCTTTGCCGCGTGAAAGGCGCTTTCTATCCGCGACGCGACGCGACGCGACGCGCGTTCAGGAGCACGCGTACGGAAACTTGCCCGAACCGAAATCTACATCGAGACGGCCGGCCGATATTCCGTTCCAAATGCTTGATTGATCAGCGTGCCATGTGCCATCTGTCACACTCGCAAATCGATCCTCGTCGCTCGTCTTTCGCGATCCCTACGACTAATTGCGCAGTACCAACGACCTTGTCGTCGAAAAGTACCGCAACTGCGGTACGTTTGATCGTAATGCGAATGTTAGGTGCCGCCCGCTGCAATATCGTTCGTCGCAGCGTTATTCCCTCGTATGTGACTTTCCTTTTCTCTTTCCTTCCCCTGATCTCGTTTTAACAATAAGATTACGTACTCGGGACTGCCGATACTTGGGCGCGATTAATGTAAAACGAGTGAAAAGCGCGTTGACGCTGACCTTTATAGGTATACCTGGGGTACGTTCCACTTTAACGCTCGCAACGCTCGCGAGTCATGTCATCCTTGTTGTTTATCAAATGATAAACGATGCTCGCGAGCGTTGCGAACGTTAAGTGGAACGCACCCCTAGTATAGGCGTGTAGCGCAAGTTTCGAACCTGCCTCCTGCCTGCATGTGTTACTTACGTCTGGCGGAAGGTTACTGGTTACGCGAAAAGAAACTCGATTCGAGAGTCGAGATTCGGTCGAACGGAACTTGCTTTCGGCTGCCGAGTGCCGGCCGATTGTCGTTTTCCGTTTTCCGTCTTTCGGTGATCCTACGATTCGCGGTCAACTTAGCGCGTTAGCGATTCTCACGCATCTATCCGAAATGTTGGATTTCGGCACAGGGACAAGAGTAGCAAGTAATGCGGGGTCTACAATGTGAGTCTCGGATGGTCTCAGAGTCGTAAGTCGTAAGAAATTGACCAATCTCAGTCAATTATTCTCCTCAAATTTGATTGTGATTGGTCAATTTTTTACGACTTACGACTCTGAGACCATCCGAGACTCGCATTGTGGACCCAGCATAAATCTTTTTAAATAATCAAGTCATCGATTGCCATAGCGCCCGGTACATCGAATGGAATATATATATATATATATATATATATATATATATATATATATATATATATATATCGGTTACTTACTTTACCAGGAAGATGATTTTCAATGTAAAGATAACGCGTACGTCTATTGCGCGATCGACTCGGTCTACTACGTAGGGTAAAACTAGCAAATATAATTCTTCGTAGCAGTTAGCTGCGGCTGCGGCTGCGGCTGCGGCTAAGGTGTCGTGGCTCTCCTAATGCCACAACCGTAACCGCGTGTCGTATCTTGCCATTTCGTTTCGAGGGATCGGTATCAACCGTTCGGTAATCGGATATCAGGCGAGAGAGAGGGAGAGCTTTACCCCGGATAAATTCTGACGTCGTGCGTAACGAATGCTTCGATGGTCAACGGAGGTGTTGAAACAGATCGACGCGACGCGACGCAACGCAACATACGTTATTTTCGTATTTTCAGAGTCGCTCGTCTCTGATGCGAAAGTACGCGACGAATGAAAATATTTCTTGTCCGTTCCTCTGTGGAATACCAACATTACGAGCCAAGGCGAGGAATGCTCTCGCTTCGCGGTCGCGCCACATAAAACATAGAATATAGAATTGCCGTTACAAGTTATAATCAAGTAATCGCGGCTGTAGCCGGTAGCGTATGCATTACGTGGCGATATGCAGAGCCGAATGGCCGAAGCGCGACCGTTCAACGCGACGTGGGTTCGTCGCATTCGATATCGCACAACTATGCAGCGCGATAGATATGCCTCGGTTCACGATAGTCACGATACTGCCGACACGTTACCTTATCCATGTTTCGCCTGCATTTCGAAACTTGGCGGAGAGTAACCGTCTCATACATTGACATCTACAAAAAACTGAAGGCTTTTTTCCAAGAAAACCTTATCGATTCCATCTCTGTAAATATGCACCGTTGAAAACAACGGCAATGTGCGTGTCGAGATTGCACATCGTTACAACTATGCGATAATAACGGGAAACCTAACCGCTAGACAACTACATATACCTACGTCTATATCGATGTCACGTTCCTTCATTCATTTTAGTCTTCCGTTTTATTTTCCAAATTGCAAGATTTGAACGCGATTGGGAATTGATCGAAACCATGTAGCTCCTCGATCTCAAACGAGGACACTCTTCTGCGTATTCTTCTAGGTCTTTTTAATAATCGGAGTTACTTGAAAATTGTCTCAATTAATTGCGAACGAGCGATACCTGACGCGATGAAAATTTGATTACAGATTTAAAGAGTGTGTCTGTGTGTGTGTGTTTGTGGGGGTGTTTCAACAAGCAAAAATCTCCAAATTCTTCCAATCATGCCGATGGAATTTTTGGAGCGGTTACCAGTTCCGAATCTTCGGGTGTATACCGCCATAAGCTTCACCATACTGTCCTGCTCTATATACTATGCCACTCAAATAATCAAGGATCCCGCTTGGAGAACAAATCACACGCACGTCGGTGTGGTAGCCCATCATGGAGACGACAACATCGATCCAACTGATCCGAGAAGTCTCGGCACGCATCTCAAAGAACTCTGGGAATGTATGGTGGGGGAGCCTGTCTGCGCCTGGGTATGTTCAAACCTATTCCAAAAAGTTGCTTTTTCAATTTTAAAACATCTGCATTCGAGTATAAACGTTATTCTAATACGTAAAAGCATATAATATTCCCGCATATTTCACCCTTTCGGTGTCACATCCATGGAGTTTTCCGCATTTTTCCTTTTTCTTCTCTCAACTTGTCGCCATCCAAGAAACGTGTACGCTTGTAGATTGTACGGGCGTTAGTAAATGACGTCGCAAAGTTTCACCCACAATTCTATATTACTATATTCTATATACCCTAGCTTGTCAGTTATAGTTTTGCATTCTCTTCTCGTCCATCCAATCTAATAGAATGACCATTTGCCAGCTAAAGCGAGAAAAAAAAAACAATGATCGAGTTGACGATGACTGACGACGTGGATCAAGATTCACGTAACAGTTTATCCAATAACAATTTTGCGTAATGTTATTTTTGCCAAGTAAACGTAAATTTTCGCAAAGAATCACGATGTGAAATGGTCCCCGTTCGCGCGCGGCAAGATATAAATTTTTCTTTAAACAGAAATGCCCGCCGGTGTAAACGCGCGCTACTTTCCTCCCTTATGACATTACGTGTTTCGTTACGTACATAAGTGTATTACGTGACAATTACGCAACTATCGCGTGATTATGTCTAGCTTATTGTCCCTCTCGAACGAATATCCCAAGTTGATTTTGCGCCGCGCTATATTCACGCTAGGAAACTCCTATTCCATGTCCGCATTCGCGTTGCACAAGTACGTTAATTTGCACATTCGCGTTACATGTCGCGTTACATGATATGAAAAAAGTTGCGCGTCTCACTCGTTTTTCCTTACAATTAGATAATTATTTTTTTAAGATCGAAATTTTTTGCATCTGTCATCGGGTCGTATAAAAGTATTTGTCCGAATTTAACAATTATACCAACAAGCAAAAACTTGTCGTCATATTAAGTTCTATAAATTAGTATCAAACTCCTTATCTATACTTGTCGCTTGTATATAGGTAGTTGTCATATTATCTTTGCGATATAATTAAGGTTTCCTAAAGTCAGCGAGCCAACGTTACACGCATGCATTATTATCATTTTCTATTACCACAGTTAAATATATTATGTGGATTTAAGAAAGAATTTCTTTCATCAACAAAATCAAATTAATGAACATTCAGATATTTAATTTTATTATTTTGTGACACATATAGCGACGAAAAACCATATAGCTGCCGTATTACGTAATTTTGCAAAAGCCTTTTTCCATTTCGTATGTCAGTATGTATATTATTAAAATTTCCCAGCCATTTGTTAACTTTTTCGGATCCGCGTATTTCTAAATAGTTGCCGAAACATTGAAACGGAGAATGTTTCAGCCTAAAATTAGATGGCCTTTCTACTATTTGGCAAGGATTAAGCGATACTTATTTCAAAATGTCGAAAAACATCTATTCTATGTCGTTTTTGATACTATAGATGCAAAGAATAAACAGGTTGAATTAACATCCGAAATGCATAATTTATTTTTTTATCGAGTATAAAAATTTAGTTTGATTATCAATATTAAAAGAAAAGCATATTGTATCACTTGCGATTTATATATCAATTAATAAATTTTTATCCAAAGAAAAACTTGAAATACACACATTTTACATTATATTATTATACATTTCATTTGTGTAATAGTAAGAGAGATCTTAACGCGAAGAGAAGAAATTACATTCTACTTTAAGCTTTCCGATTTATGTAATAGAGACCAATAGATTTCTCTAATAGAATACGTTGCCTTATTATATGTTATAATATCTTATATAATATCTTACATAATATCTTCCTTTTTTATCATCTACAGACTTTATTCAACATGGCTTACTGCACGCTCGTTCTTGTTGGCAAAACTATCCAAAAGGGTGTATTTGGCGAGCTACGTGCCTCAGAGAGTCAACATTTGAAAGACAAGTTCTGGAATTTTATTTTTTACAAATTTATCTTTGTTTTTGGAGTTTTGAATGTACAATACATGGATGAAGTTCTACTCTGGTGGTTATGGTTTATGGGGCTCGGCTTCCTGAGTCTTCTTAGCCAACTTTGCAAAGATCGATTCGAATACGTGAGTATAACGAAGAGCAAAAGTGTAATACATGCCAACAAATTTTTAGGCAATCCTTGAAAATGTAATGGAAATATCTTTTACACATGACTTTGAACACGCTCTCTACAGATGTATATTAATTTAACGTGCATAAAAGCATGTTTACCTCTGGAATGTTTTCTTGTCAGAAATATTTATAGATAAACGATTGACAAAGTGTATCGTCATATATTTCAAGAAATATAATATCTAATTTTTGGGTTTTAGCTGTCCTTTTCACCCACCACGTCAGTATGGAGTCATGGGCGACTTTTCTTCTTGTTGCTGCTGATTTTTCTACTATCTTCCTTCATGCTTTTATTCTGCATTGCTGCAGCCTTCTTCTTCGTATCTTTCAATACTTTTGCTTTTATGGCAGCTGAGGTAAGCCGTAACAATGAATCAATTATTTTTCAACAGTAATTTTGTGGTCATTATGTATCGAATCGCTATTCAGTTTCTAATATTTTATATATACATATATCTACACGAGTTCTTCAAAGTAAAATTCTTTGTTAAACTAAATTTAAAAATAACTAAAGGATACGATTTTCTAATTATAAAACGTTACGTTTCAAGTGAAAATGGTCAAAAATGTACTTTTTCATATCGTTTACGGTTCAAGAATTTAACCGTAACGAACCTAAAGAACATTCACTTTTCAAAAGAATTGAGAAAGACGTAAAGTCTGTTATACACTATCCAAAATATAACTGACTTCATCTTATGATAATTATTTATTTTGGTGCGTAGTGTATTTTACTCGGAGTCCGTACGATCCACGTGATATTACGCTACGTGATTCATCTGTATGATACTCGTGGCGCCGGCACTTCGACACAACGCTCTTGGGATAAACGTGGTCCGTTGACCTACTATACGGATTTGATTTCGGAATTGATCGTGCTGGCAGTCGACTTTTTTCATCATGTTCACATGCTTCTGTGGAGTAACATCTTTTTGAGCATGGCATCGCTAGTGATATGCATGCAATTGAGATATTTGTTCTATGAAATACAACGGAGAATAACGAAACATAGAAACTATTTAGCTGTACTAAATCATATGGAGCAAAAGTACGTAATATATATTTATGCTATATTGAGCGCAATTGTTTTATTTTATAATTTTATTGTAACATTCTTACAATAGCTTATATATATATTTTTTTAGATTTTAATTATACATTACCAAATACATTATAGCATACTGAAAAAGTCCATAGATATATACAAAATGTTATATATATATATATATATATTTTTTTTTTTTTTGCGTTTTATTTATTTTATTTCGAGGATCTCATTATTAGAACTTTAACGAAAATTTCGATTAACATTGGAAATTTAATTGTGATTTTCTTTATATTTTCATTTTTGATATAAATAATAATGGGCATATATAACATTATTGTGGGCTTACATTTTACTCTATTTTAAAAGATGTGTAGCAATCCATAAACTCCTTTGTAATCGCATTAAATTACAAATTATCAATAAGTTTTTTAAAATAAATAACTTCCATTTTTAGTTATCCAATGGCTTCGCAAGATGAGTTAGCCGAGAACTCTGATAATTGTGCAATATGCTGGGAGAAGATGGAAAGCGCTCGTAAATTACCCTGTACACACTTATTTCACAACTCGTGCTTACAATCCTGGTTAGAACAGGACACATCATGTCCCACTTGTCGATTGGGTCTGAGTATGCAAGCGAATCACAGAGAAAACACTCCAGAGATGCCACCCGAGCCACAGACCCCTACAAGAAGAAACGGTAATCATTTCTTCCTCTTTCTCGATGCATCGAGATATGTGTCTTGGTTGCCCAGTTTCTCCGTCGAGGTCTCGCACAACAGATTACGTGGTAACATATCTACATTGGCACACACTAATTCCCAAATGGATGCTATGGCGAGACAGGTAACTTTCATTATATATATATATATATATATATATATAAAGTCTAAACAAATTTTAAATCTTATAGATCTTATAAAATTGTAATAAAAAAAATCTTTGTTAGGTACAATTACTTTTTCCCCATTATTCTCGCAATGTAATCCTAGAAGACCTTAGAATGACTCGATCGGTTGAATGGACAATTGAGAATATACTCGATGGGGTATTAACAATACCACACCATTTAATCGAAGAACCGCAAGAAGAATCCGTCCCACAAATGCAAACGACCACGACGAATATTATGCCCAGCTCTTCGATCCAAAATTCATCGGATCCTAGATTCGATATTCCTTTTGCCGACAGGTAAGGGAGATATAAAATATTAAGGATACGGCATGTGGGATAGATGTCGCATTGTCTGTATCTTTATTAGAGACCCTCTAATCAGAGAGTGGCCATAAGGCGATTTCGTCAAAATCCTGCGAGAGAGAAGGATATACATTCATTATCGCTTTCTCTTTCTCCCTATCTCTTTTCTTTCTCTTTCTCTTGTTTTTGACGAAACTGGCGGACCAATTAAAAGTGGCCCCCTTATGATCTCTGATTAGAGGGTCTTTAATCTTTATTAGTTACTATACATCTAGAAACATACGAACTTTATAAAACCGATTCATTAAGAATCTAGAACCATAAAGTCGAGATGAGAAATCTTTTGTGATGCAAGTGCTCGTAATCTAGGTAATCTAGGACATTATTTCTTGTGGATTAATATATATATATATATATATATATAAATGTATTATTATTATTTTTATAGTGGAGAAGAACCTTCGAGTCTTGGTGGTCGTTTCTCGAAATCATCTGCTGAAAGAGAACTTATACTTCAACGACGAAAAGAACATATGCGATTAACAGCACGCAGAAGGTATTTGGAAAAACATCGGAAATCCGAGATCGATTCGACAAATTCGCAAATAACGAATACTGAAAATATTGAAAATACTACATCTTAGATATAAGCAGAGATAAGACCGATTAATATGATTTCGAATTTAAATTGCGCAGAGCTTTATAGTTGACATAAAATTGACAGGCTGTACGTTCTTTTTTTCGGGTACGAGACAAGATCGTGGAACATACTATAACGTGATGCATACTTTCCGTTGATGATGACTGATTATTAAATACAGTAAGAGCATATCGGAAGATCTCTTTGTGTATTTAACAATTGGTGCTGAAAACAGCAAATTAGAATCAAGAGATTAGGCACGACATTTACGAATATCGAGAGGTTGTGAATGATATACTCATGAATGATTAGTATTGAATTAATTACTCAATGCCATCAAGTTATGATGAAAGCTACAATGAGACAACTAAATTATAATAGAAGATGTTAGGATTTTTACGTAACTTACTTAAATGTCACGCTGATGGTAAAACATTAAATGCCTACAGTGATATGTAATATATGCGTTTTGGAAAAAAGAAATTGTTACAAGATAACATCAAATTTTGAAAAAGCCTACAAGCTGCATTGTCGTCCACTTTCTAACAGATTAAAATCTTTGTTTTAAAGCTTTTTATTTTTCTTATATATCTTATATAATTTGTAAAACAATTTTTAATGAATTTATGAATGGATTAAAAAGGGAGAGAGGGGGGAGAGGGGGAGGGGCAGAGTTCTGGTTATAATAATTACACTAAATGTTAATTTAATGTATATGTTTAGTGCCATAAATAAATTGAAGTGACACGTGCCAATTCAATGAGCATGGATTCAGTTGTGCTCATTAGAGCTGTAATAGCTGTTTCTAAAGAAGAAAAAACGAACATGGATCTATATATATATATACATATATATCTGTCTCTTATACACATCTAGATGTGTATAAGAGACAGGTATATATATATGTGTGTATGTGTGTATGTATGTGTATATGTGTGTATACGTATCAGTGTATATATATATGTTTGTATATATGTAACATATATATACATTGGACATGTGTGTATAAAAATATATTTATTGACTAGCAACATGCACGCAATGATCAGTGATTTATTCACGAAAGGAATATGAAATGCAAGATTCTCGATTCGAAAATATAACCAGTCATGTTATGTTTGTGCTTGTGAACAAGTTGTATTTAAGATATGTGCTTTTCATCTACTAAAAATTTATTAAAAAGTTCCCAATCTCAAATATTTCAGGCGACATACGTTTATGTTTTAGGAGACGTCTGTCCTGTTTTAAAATTTATATTAGTTACATTTCAGATTGATGATCTTATAAAATATAAACGAACTTGTTTTGCACAAATACGAAAATTAGAATAACAAGTTGTAAATCTTGTATATAACTTAGTTTCATATGTAATGAATAAGGGTTCGGAAGTTTGCCAGCTTCAACGGGGGAGTCGTTTCTTGCAGCATTTAACAAAAAAAACATCAGATATATATACGTTGAAAATAATATAATTTCATAGAATTTAAATTTGTATACCACTAACACGCGATATTAATCTTGACGTATTATTTACGAATAACAAACTGTGACAATTGGCACAAAGTTTTTTGTTGCATATTATTAGAACTTCAACTCGGCGAAATTATATAGTATATATTTAATTCTTATTTTTAGCTTTATTTTGTGCAAGTGCTGTCCATAGTGCGTTTTGGTTGGATTACATTATTTAATATCAATTATATTATCTAATATTAATCGTAAAAAGATATTTAAATTATAATTTTGTCGCGTTGTGTGACAAAAAGACCTAAAAATGTTTTTTAGACGTTTTTAGGTTTTTTATTTTATAAATAAAATCTATTGTCTCATAATTTGTGCTCGCATCATAATGAGAATCTTAGTGGGGAAGTTGTTTGTAAAGTTTCGACGTGAACTTCCGAGCCTTTAATAATAAGTAAATTACATTATACTTGAATATATAGTTATTCCTAATTATTAATATTTACATTTAAAAATCTTAGTTTGATGAAAGATTTTTATATTTTATGGATTATTATTTATTTTCGTAACACAGAGAAATCTGCATATTTAACTTATATAAATTTATATATTAATAATAACATTCGCAGCTTTTCAGTTTTTCCTAGCTTGATTATGTGATGGAATTTGACATAAATATTTACCTATATTCATACACGAATACACAATACACATTCAAAACACATGTGTATCCGTACATATTTGTAGGATATCAATACATACAGGATGTGCCACAACTCGCGACTGTAAATTTAATAACAGATTTTTTAATCAAATTTAGAATCGAGTTTTTTCTTTTAACTTTTCAACATTGTACATCTTTGTAAAGCCTTGTGTCCACGATGCTAGAACTTGGTCCAAGTTCTCGGTCCGAGAAACGTATAGCCAATAAAATTGCCGCTTTTCCGTAATAACTGCAAATTGATTGGCTACAAATTTCTCGGTCCAAGAACTTGGATCAAATTCTAGCATCGTGGACACAAGGCTTAACACATGAAACCTTAAATTAAAATTCTACCAAAGAATATTTGAAATTAATTGAATATGTGATTATATATATATATATATATATATATATATATATATATATATATGTGTATACATTTATTTGTTCCGTAATATAAATCATCGTTTGTAAAAAGCTTCTTTATAATGATTCGTAATTCAGATATACTATAGGTACCTCGATGTTTTCGCTGAGGAAAAAATCAAGTTGGAATTCATCAGGGAATATGGATATATACGAGATATAAATATGTATCTGTCATTAGAATTAAGTCAAACATGGGACATCCTGTATTACAATGTATTATTTGTAAGAGATAGATTTATGGAAATGTCTACATCTAAGAGATGAGAAAAACTTATTTTACTAATGGTGTCGACATACATCGTTGTACTAAAACTTTGTAAGTAGCTTTATTTACATCGAACCATTTATATATATTTTATGGATCTCTAAGTTTCATATAAATAGGTAATAAGTGACGAAACATGAGACAATTTTTATTTGAGGCAACTTTCTATATATGGCACATACAAAATTTATTATTTTCGTTGCAGCTGTTATTAATAATAGTGTTAATAATAGTTATATTTTCAAAACATTTACATTATTTTGTTTCACAGACAAATCTAAATTAAATTTATTAAGATAAGAAGTGTTAAAATTTTTATTATTGTTAATTGCCTCTATGTGTAAATAAAATATACATGTGAAAATATATGAATATTTTCATATAAATAAAAGAGAGCTTTATTAAATTACATTGTTTTTGAGAAACAATATCTGGCTAGTTTGGCAAGTTATATAAAGGATAGTCTAATAACGCTTTTCCGAGTCTCTCGAAGATGTAACTTTATAATACAGTACGAACTTTTCCTTAGGATCTTTGTAAATATGAACATGGGGTGTCCTACGTCTCTTCTATTATAGCAATGTAATACCTATTCCACTTGTGACATTGTACAATTAGTAATACAAATAAAATGCATTATAGATTGTTGTAGTTACATCGCTTACTTATTTTACATGACTTTGTAAAAGTTTCTATATCATTTTACGAGTACAGCTCACCCTGCAATTTGTAATTTGTAAAACAACATTTTACTGATATTACATAATACACTAGGATAATTAATACCTGTTGGGATAAATTGAATAAGGAGATGATTATGTACTTTTTTAAGAATCATACATATATAAAGGTCTATTCTCTCGCTGCACTTCTGAACTAGTGCAACAAGTTGGAATGAAACAAATTTGTTCAGAACAAACTAGTTCAGAAGTGCAGCGAAAACAAACAGACCTATATATACATATATACACACATACACGTTACCATTCTAATTACAATAGTAATATTCTCAACGTACATTATGTAACATAGCGAGTCAACCCATGTTATATTTGATTCGTACGGATAATTTTATATCGATACAAATATTTTGCTAAACGGAAAATGAAGAATTTGGACAATTCGGTACTATTAGTCTTAATATTAAAAGAAAGGAGAAATCAAAACAGGGTTATAATTATTTTCGTTAATTTTATTGATCAATTACGATATATTCAAGTATGAATCAGAGTAACAGTAGAAAAACATGATATTATACATCAAACACAATTTATTCTTGAAAATGACGCTGCTGACCTATCGTAATTATACATTACACAGCTGTACATCTTATCCAATGAAATTCATTATAACAATATGTAAAATAATGTGTGCAAAAATGAAGTCTGCAAATCCTCTTTCCGGGCTTATGCCGTGAAATTGACTTCTATTTTGTGGATTAACTTGCAATCGAAGACAAACTGCAAGAAAAATGTTAAACTATCAGATAGTCTTACTTACGAAACCTATGAAACAGATGAAGAGAAATAATAGTTTTAATAATCACTTTATATGTGAGCTAAAGTTTTGGATTGGCGATTAGATTGAGTGTAACCGATATATCAATTACGTGAAGATAGAAAATAAAGAATTCTCCACATCTGTACTCTAGCACACATTGATATATAGGTAAGTGTGCACGCAAAAAAATAGTCGGTAAGTTTTAGCCGCGGAAAGAAAAACAAAAGAAGCGATATACCCTCGAGGAGTAACGTTAGAATTACCTCCTAGAATGAAGCAGGATACACAGGATATGAAACCACTGAGAAAACTGTTGAAGGGAAAGGTGCCGACGAGGCAGCAATATACGAACTGGATAACACCCGTCAGAAACACGTACAGCAAGTATGCATCGATAATTTTCAGTTTCTTGGGCGTATTTTTCGTGTACTCTGACCAAAATTTATATAGTACTGTCAACGCCGTCATGCTTATCGATCTTTGATGTGCAAAATATTACAATATTAAAAATGTTTGAAAATTTCTCGCGTGTACACGCGTGGAAGCTCGGCAAATACCGGTGAGGGTGCTGGGTGACACGTATATGAACTAGAGACTCTATAAAGAGAGACAAGTAGTATTCGTTGATGGCACCCGATTCCCTAAGTTTAAATAAACTAAAGAGAGAGAACGCGAACAGCCATGGAAGTAAGCAGATCGGCAAACTTTCGAGCGATTTGTACAAGCGTTATTATACGTATGTATGGGCGCAGAACAAACCGCTAATGGCTCTTGCAGACCAGCGCGATTTAGTCGCGCGCGACGCGCGATATCGAATGAACGTACCGCCTTTCCGCTCATCTCTGTACGCTCATTGGATATCGCGCGTCGCGCGCGACTAAAATCGCGCTGGTCTGCCGGAGCCATAAGGCTAATATTACATGTGTCGTACGACAAAATTTTTAGACACGTTGATTGGCTACTGGATAGAGAATTCTCGAGTCTCCAGAAATTCTCTATCTTGTAGCCAATCAATACGCTTGAAAAATTTGTCGTACGACACATGTAATATTAGCCTAAGACTGCGTTCCGATATTCACTGCCACTTGCCAGTACTGAAAATCTGTAGTTAACGTCACGTATACTATAGATTTTCAGTACTGCCAGTGAATATCGGAACGCAGCCTTAGTAGCAATCGAACGTGATTGGCTCTTACTTTTAGAACCAACAAATCAACGTCGAGATTTAGCGGAAAATCTAGTAATGTTGTCCAACTGTTAAGTCTGCTGAATGCGGCCTATGTAGGTATGTACATACGAGTGAGCCTCGATTGCGCACATTACCAATCGGACACAGCCACTCACAGCGCTGTCCAGAGGAAAATCTCTAGGCATGGGTCGATGTGAGTGGCTGTGTCTAGAGATCCTCTAGTAGAGAGATGCGATCATAGACTTATATAGACTTAGATCACAGTATAACATTAGTTGCGTTCCGTTTCACGCATATGCGCGCATTTTTTACAGATTACGTGACATGAACTATAGATAAATGCGCGCATATGGGTGAAACGGAACGCAGCCTACATACAGTAGCGACTATTGAACTATAAATAGTTCAGTGGTAGCGACAGTAGCTGTTGGTTCCTTTGATGTAGCTGTATTCGATCACGTGACGGTCAGCCATGTTGTCAGTTGTACGGGCGCTTAAATTTGAACGATATTAAGAAACGCCGATTGGCGGCCAATATATCGCATGACAGTCCGCCATATTCTTAGGGCGAATTCACACCTTGGCAGAATAGCGGAAAGCGGAAAAGCAGCAGCCAATGAGAAGAAGCACTCAGTTGCACTGAGTTGCACTGAATTGCACTAAGTTGCACTGAGCAACTGAGTGCCACTTCTCATCATATATGTAATACTAATATATTGCTCGCAAGCCAATTTTCGGTGGTGGGGAGTGGTCCCGTAAGAGTGAGATGGAAGCAGACGACCTGGCCGTTCTGCGCATGCGTCGCCGAGAGTGGGAGAGTCGGAAGAGTGGGAAGAGTCGGAAGAGTGGGGAGAGTGGGA
>NJRP01000180.1:187506-233239 GCA_003063835.1 Aphaenogaster floridana
ACGGCTAAAACCTTCTGAAGGTCACTCAGGGGGGTGACCTTGATAACATATGTCAAGATCAAGGTCATAGGAGGTGGGTCCCCTGATCGGTATATTTACCGATTATTTTTTAATTTAAGCGTGTATCATTAAACAGGAGCTTTCTTTCTCCAGATTTCTCCAAATTCCAAATTACATTTTAAAATTAAAAAAAGAAGAATATACATGATTTTTCATAGTTTTTTCTTATTTTATCAAAAGCATATATTGAGTCAACAAACAAGGAGTATCGAAAGAATACTCCGTGTCTATTCCAGCACGTGTCAATAAATCATTATCGTATAATGATTCCAATATCGTCCGTATATGCTACGTAGCATAGAAAAGCGAGATCTAATTAATCAGCGGCCAATTGTTGGAGAATTCGATATCTGGGAATGAGAAGCACGTTTCTAATAAAGTTATGAAAAAGATTTGAGATAGATGATGCGCTCTACTTGCAGCCTGCAGGTTCTACCTTGCTGCATCTGGCTGCATTGCCTCGACCGCCACTGCAGATAGAGAGAAAATGGCAGATGAATAGAAACGTGTTATACTTACAAGTTGGTGTACCGCGATGCGCCGAGCGAAACTCGATGAGGTAAGAACCGAAGTTCGGTCTCGCGGAAGAGACTGCTTACCGTTCCCTTGGCATCCTTCACCGGGGATGCGATTTCAATCATGCCATGCGTAAAACGGTACGGCTTCAAAGTCGAGCTACTTCTTTTTAGATATTGCTCGTTCATATTCAAAGGATTCGCGCAGCGAGACACAGAGAGATTATTCCGAACATTGCAATAATCCATGAGCTTTCTGCAGGTCGTTGCACGTTATACGACGACATCTAGAGCGTATCGCCATGCAGTCAAGCGCGATATATATACTTTTCGCTTGCTTTTTTCTATATACATATATACATACATATATGTATATGTATCAATGGTTTATTTGTTAAAATTTTATGCCACGGAATACGACAAAAACGATCGTCTTTTTCTCCAGAAGAAACCTTAAGAATCTTAATATCATTGAATTATTAAATAAATCAAAATTCTGTATATCGCGTATATCTACGTGTATGCGCTACGTAAATTTATTTAAATAAAATTTCCTTCTTCTCTAGACAGAATTTCGGAAATGGACAAAAAATTGATCGACTATCGTTACGCGAGTTATTTTCACGATCAAAAATAACACATTTCTCTCCACCGGCGAAAACTTTAACAGTTTGTCTCTCATGGTCAGGTTTGAACAAAAGACAGTCGATATCAAAGAATTTCAAACAAGAGACAAAAATCGTCCTCGCAATAATATCGTGGCCGAGAAATTGTTGTCCATCATTTTCTGCACTCGATTCGTCTAACTGTTCTCTCCGTTGCTTGGGTGTGTGATCTCGCTCACCCAATAATTTACCGGGACGGACGTTGTTAAAGGTTGTCAGCGTGGTCGACATACCCGCAAATCAGCACGGGAAAGCCGAGTACTAGGTACTCGTAACGTTACTCCTTACTCGTTACGATCGTTACGCGGCTTGTAAAATTGTAAAATGTAACGTTCGATCGTCGGCGATACCGACGCTACGCGCTACGCGACGCAGCCTCGTCTTCGTCTTATAAATTATTGCGGGTTCTCGACTCTCGACCACTCCGCGGGTTACGGAGGGTCCTTCAGGCGAGTTGCTACCTTGGAGCACAACCTGACGAGTGGTGTCCTGACAAGCAGCCTGTTGCGTGACCCGAGCGATCAATATCTGTGCGAGAGCGCAACACCCGCAACTGCTCCTCGTGTCAGAGGTGTACCTCTGACGCGCCTCCCTCGTAGCTCGTAGCTCGTAGCTCGTACGCCACGGAGCCGCGCCGCCTTTCCTTTTCTGCCAGTTTCATCTTTTCCGGCTTAAAGAAGGCCGCCGCCGCCGCCGCCGCCGCCGCCGCGCACCGGTAACGCACCGTTTCATATTACACGTCAAGCTGCTACGACGGGGAAAATAAGCCGCGCGCGAGTACTCGATGAGTATTTTTATTATAGGACCTCCAATTGAAATTGTGCGTCGTTGTGCGGGATGAAACTTTTCAAAGCGCCGTGCTTCAATCTCATTTAAATTTTGTGTAAACGCTTCCTTTGAATAAATGAGCAGAAATATGATGAAGGACATTTGGGGTGGAAAATGCTTTACACAGACCTGACGAGATTTTATATACATAAAGCATGAGATTTTCTTTTATCTATTATAACAATAAGTACGTTCTAATTAGATGGAACGAATTTTCTATAGCGACAATTTAATTGGATATCATTAGATTTATATCTAACGCGGTTAATCCTTTCGAATCAAATTGCCTAATTAGCGAGACAATTTCTTCGTTTCTCTGACAAAGTCATCGCCGAGTAGTTTCAATCTGCACTTTTATAAGAGCAATTCCGTAAGTAATATAAAGAGTGATTTAACGTCAAGAAAATTACTATCTGGACATCTGCATAAAAGTGTAAAACGATTCACTTTGTACGTCATAGCATATAGTTTGAGAGCTAAAAATAGTTTTTCTATCGACGGAAATTTTTTTTTCATAAACACAAACAAAGTTAAATTTAAATAGGGTGGTGGTTTCGCTGTTGCGTTGCTCACTTGTACTGTGCTTCCGCGCTCTCTGCTTAATCTCTCTCTTGTCAGAGTTCAAGGAGGAGAGTTTAAGGAATTTGAGAGGAGTGTCCTTTTCATATTGCGCGTGTAGAATACATAGGCATACTTTATCACGATAAAAAAGAGAGGACCAAGTGTGTGAGAGAGAGAGAGAGAGAGAGAGAGAGAGAGTCGTGACATTCGCGCGTATCTTTTTACATAAACTTCGTTTAATTATGCAATATCTTAACGAAGAAATATAGTGATATAGATGCTCGACGAAGCCCGTCTTTCGAAATTAACGATGGCGCTTATTGCGCGTCGCCACGCTCGTTAAAGTCATTTGCGAAGTGAACACAAAGGGAGAGATAGTAGAGTTTGGAATAGAAATTAAAAGAATATGTGTTTTTTCTTGAAATATAAGTACAGATATTTTTATCAAATGTATACGTACATACGTATATACATACATATACACAGCAACAAATTCTCATAATTTATCTATTACGTGTCAAATGATACATTAAATAACATTCGCACAATTATAATGTAAATTCTGTTTACAGATATACGTTGAAATATCGAATATGTTCAAGTATCACGTATATAATCCATGTCTAAATTTATTTAAATATAAGAGATTATATATTTATAAAAAGATTTCTCACATATCTCTAATTAATGTTTGTTTTTCCTGTGTGTTATATACGTGTCACTCTTCATTTGTCAATATAATTATGATTAAATTTTTTGAGATAAGTACGTATAAATTAAAAACTAATTACGAATGTAAGAGATTCCTTTTGATTTGACCATATTTCTAAATAAATATAAAGGATTACAAATACATAACAAATGCATAATAAAGCGATATGATATAATTATCAATTTATAAAAATATTTTGCAATTTATAACAATTTTAAAATTATGTCGTGTGTTACTTTATATAACTTAAATATTCTCGGTTTATAACTCATAAGATTTTGATTTGTCGAGTCGATATTTATAGACTTTGATCCATTATTTAAGTGTCAAAAGAGAGATGGTCAATGCTAAATACATTTTGTGGGTCACGATGTATATTTAGCAAATTTATTTGTCACATTCGTAGCTCGTGCTCCGGTTTGTCGTTTTATTTATAACTTGACTCAAATGTCATTTGTGAAGGATGTCATTCAGTGAACTAATAGGTAGGTACCGAACAATCGATTCTATGATTTCTTCGTTAATTTATGTATATATACATATACATATTGTGTTCAATTTTAGACATGAAAATATGAAATTCGGTATTGATCAGATGTGACATTTTCATTTTGAAATAACGAAATAACAAAGTTATTTTATAGAACATTAATCACATAACGATATCATTATTTATTAAAAGCTTCTAAAGTTCGCGCAAACCTTACACACAATTTTGATTTTTTATAATTTAAAGACTTTAAGAGTATTCATTTTTTGACACTTTCACGTAGGAAAAATCAGTCCAAGGTTGATTAAAGCATTTGAAAGAATTATCGCATATTCACTTGATTTTGTACAAAGTGCATGGAAAAAATTGAAAGAAATTTTTTTATTCCACTGCGCAAAAATTGTAATAGATATCTAAATTTATTCATTTTCGGTATAGCATAGATTCTCGAAGTGCATAGCGTATCGAGAATATATTACATCAACGCATCTTCTGACGAAGAATTCGGATGGACACATTGTTAAAGTTATTACGTGAAAAAAATTTTTATTCGTAAATTTGATATGCGAGAAACAGAATATTTTACGAAAGTTTCTATTTTACAATTAGATGCGTCGGCATTCTTGCATCTCCTGTATCGCATCGTGTTCATGTATTCTGTTTTCTGTAAGTATAGCAACAGAAAGCTCGTCCTGACAGAATTATCGCTCGTGGTCGTTGTTTAGGCAAATGATGGAGGCTGGTAGCTGGCCGGGTTAAAGGGACGATCGTATCGAGCCAGTGAACGGCACCCAACGAGGCCTTTATCCACAATCCCGGGGAAAACCCTGGACTTTTAAGGGGTTGGCCTCTGTGTCCTGGAAACGAACGCGCAAAGAAGCTACCGGAGCAACCTGCACGAGGGTGGACCGAGGTTGCCAGCAGGTGGCAGGTTCGCCGCGTATCGATTTCTTACGAATCTACCCGGGCTCGGAATCGCTGGGGTGGTTCACGCGAGCGGCTCGACGAATCTACGTGATCGCTCTCGCTAACGGATAGCAAATGGAGAAGGTTGTAAGGTAGATGCACTACTCTGTGATCGGTTAAAGCCTTACTCCAACAAAAAACCTTTCGAGAGCGATAAGGTGGCCTGTGTGTACTCACAGGTGGTTGCTCAACGAATATATATGTATATATGTATATATATAGCCAGAGAAATTACAATTCTCGTACACGTGTTTATTAATGTCTCGAATGCGAGAAATATGCGAGAAAAATAGCAAAATGGTAGAGCATTGCAAAGCTGTTTCTAATATTTTATTTGTGCGTGTACCAACAGTATCAACAGAAATTATCTCGCAGCCAATATTACGAACCAATTTCCGGCTGAAAATTAGATTTTGTTTTCTCTACAATTTTCTTACGTTCATACATATTTACGTACGATATTTAAACGATATAACAGAAATAATAATTATAACAATTATTATACGCACGAGTGTATGTACATACGTCTTTCAGGTGAAGATATTTAAAAAATTTCTCAGTTTAACTCTTTCATAACGTATTTATGTAATATGTATCTTTTTATGTTTTATTATATATTCGTTTTTTAACGATTATTACTTGAAAACTTTTAAAAGAGGCGATGGAATATTTGGAGCACGTTTTCCTTTTTTTCCTCTCTTTTATTCCTTAATGCAATTAACACTAATTTTAAGTATAGTATGCGAATACATTTGTCGTATTTATCGCTTGGAATGAAAGGATGAAAATCTCATTTCTCCATGAGATTGGTGCAACATAGTATTGTTAGTAGTAGCCATTTGATTGTTACTCTGGGGACCCATTAGAATAAGGAGAGAACTAATCTCTCTCGGCTAAGACGAATCTATTACAAAGTTTCTATAGAACGTCTTTGAACATTGATAGATTAATTGGTGGACATATTCTAGAGAGGAATTAATACGGGATGTATTATAAACTTTCTCACACACTTGCTAAGATATTTTAACATTCATTACTATATACTGACTATTGAATTATCTATTGTGTAACAGGTATCTTTTTTGATTATATTAGTATTTTCTTGTACATTTACATCGATCAATATTTTTAGGTTTAAAAAGTTTTCTAGACGTACGTCTATCTATGAGAAAACATATTCGAGCTTCCATCAAGTTCCTTGTTTATTAGATTTACGTTGCTCTCACCGTCTATTTTATTCTTATTGTCGTTAACGCGTCGTCCAAAAATCATTCGAGTATTACAACACCACAGATTGTTGCTCTTCGATTATCGCGCTATTCTAAGAAGCACAGCATGAATAAGGTGGTGAACTTGTCCAACTGATTTCTTTGATCGCCCGAAAAAAGACCAAGTTTCTTGCTGAAACATACAGCCTAAAAATTGCATCTTGGGCGGCACAGTTGCTGTATAATCACGTTCGCGGATGAAAGGTCAGGGCGTGCCAGTCTTCGTCCGAGTCGATCTGTGTGCAAATGAAGAAGGACCATCGTGGAAAGCGCAGAATAAAGGTTGCGGGAGTCTAGTGACGTAAACAATGACCTGCATGTCGACCCCGGTTATTTTCGTTTAGCTTGCTTCGCAATTTCCGATTCTATCCCCATCCTCCGTCCCGGCCTCGCGTCCTGTTTCGCGAAAAATTCTCGCCTGGTCGCCGACGATTGTATTAAATTTATGACACTCCAACACACCTGGTGTTGTAATCTTTCCCACGCGAGGGCAAAGTTGACTCTTGATTGTCGATAATCTCATTACGAGAGTTTGGGACACGTGTATCAATCTTTTGGCTCTTGCATTTCGCCGAAAACGCTTGAAGGAAATGAAGGAGGATTGCGCCATGAGAATTTTAATCTCCGAGATACAATTTACGTGATTTTTATCTATGTCATTGCGGTTGAATGTTTTGGGCAACTCTCCACGATGAGATTCATTCGTCTATTGTACATATATAACAAGGTTGTGGTTGTGGATAGAAAATATTTCATTAGCTACTCTGGGGTAAAACCTGTGAAAATAAAAAGGAGATGCTTTTGTTTGTGGAAATACCAGAATAATAGTACCTACTAGATTTGGTCTTGATTTTTGAAGGACAAGATTTTTTAAATTGTACGAATTGCATAAGCATGGCAAGCTTATGGCAAATATAGTGAAAAATGGGACTGCAATAACAATTCAACAAAAAGAACACTAATCAGAACGAGACTAGTCATTTCCCGTAGTTTTTTTAGACGCTGAATACGAATTCGGTTTCCAAATTGCTCCATCACGTCACAATTTTGAGAAATTTGCAGTTAAAGTTGCAAAAAGGACTATTTTCATGTATTTTGTCATATTATAACTACGGTATGTGACGTGCTGGAAAGTTTTATTGCAATCAAAATTAAACATGTTGTTAGGACTTTCAGCCCTCAAAAGGAATTTTTTGTGTCGGCTATGGTTAATGAGATAGTCATGGTTAAATATGGGCTTTATTGCGAAAAAGCTCTGAATTAGATTATTTACGATTTACGAAATAACTTTTAATTATGTTTATTTACACTTAAGGGTTTTAGATCGCTGAATACGAATCCAATGTAAAATTTGTATTAAGTAATGTGAAAAATCTCTATTGTATATGATTTTTTACTAAAATTCAAACATGATTTAATTTTCATCCGCTATACTAATTCCACCATTTTGAATTTGACATTGGATTCGTATTTAATGAGCTAAAAGACCCTTAAGTTTAAATAAACATAAATAAAAGCTATTTGATAAATCGTCAATGATCTAATTCACAGCTTTTTCGCAATAGATCCCATATTTAACCATGAATACCTTATTAATCATAGCCGACACAAAAAATTCCTTTTGAGAGCTGAAAGTTCTAACAACATACTTTTAATTTGGATTGCAATAAAACTTCTCCAGTACGTCACATATCGTAATTATAATATGACAAAATACGTGAAAATAGCCTTTTTTGTAACTTTAATCGCAAATTTCTCAAAATTATGACGTGATGGAGTAATTTGGAAACCGGATTCGTATTCAGCGTCCAAAAAACTAAAAACTAAAAAATGACTAGTCTCGTTCTGGTGTTCGAAAAAGAGTTATTTTTTGTTGAGCTGTGTAATCATTTTTACGAGAGTATTTTAGAAAACTACATTTTTTAAATAATTTTCTCGTAATTGAAATGTTTTCCTTAATATTATGTTTAGTTTAAATATATGGACTCCGTAATTTTGAATTATACAGAGGCGTTGTTACACACAAAAAAACATTTATGTCCATTTCCACCAATGTAGATTAACTTTAATCACGGTTTAATTTACTCTTCATCTTTTTTTGTTCTAAGAATTAGAAAGAGATAAAGAGTAAGTTAAACCGAGATTAAAGTTAATCTACATTGGTGGAAATGGACGTTAATCAATTTTCTGTCTGTTTTGTATACGCGTGTGCTATATTTCATATGTTTCGTTAGACATATTTTTGTTGGTAAATTATAAGAATATGTGAAGAACAATGAAATCAATATATCAATCAAATATTCTGTGACAGAAAATCCAGGGCTGTCTCTAGCATCTATGTTTGTAAAAAAATTCACATTCTTTTAGAAGCTCGTAGAATGTATAATTTAATTAAGAGGTATCGAGCACGCTACTAGAGATTGGGAAAGAAATATTATCTTTTCTATGTTATTCTATCTTTCGAAAATTGTCTAGCGTATTATTTACTTTATCTAATGTAAAAAGCGCATCGAATTTATGTCAGCGTAGCAATTCATAGTACAAATGTGTTTATTCGTTTGTTCACTGGAATTCAGTGATCGTACTAACCGGTAGTAGTCAATGTAATATTCATGAGCGGACTACAAAGAGAATATATGGAACATACTACTAGCATTGCGCATACTACCGTAGATTATAAAGGTAAAAGGATGAAATGAAAGGACCGATTAATTCGCGTGGATTCTAGTATAGCGATTTACCGAATACAATTTGCTTGCTAATATTAAAAATTGAGATCAATTAGAGCCAGAGAGCGGTTTCGGCTTGCGGTGAATTATGCCGCTGTTGGCAGAAGATAATCAATTAATTTTCAGACTTGCGTCAAGTTTTTATCAAGTCGAGAACAAGTATACTTCATATATATATACTAATAGCTAATTGTAAGTAAAATTTAAACATAAGTAAACGTATTACTGATATTTAACTATAATACAAGTAAAATTTAAACACATATTACTACATATATTTTTTAATTTTTTTGTTTTTCATTTGGAAAGGTTCCTTTATCAATTCCTTTATCAATAATTACTAATTAATCGAATCGAGTAACAATAAGTTGTAGGATTTTCTTAATACTATGAATAAATTAAAGTGGAAATGTTAAAGAGTGAAATGATTTTCTTCTTTCAAATTTTAATCGGTTATTATAATTTTTCGCAATTTGTTTAGTTTTTAATTGACTTGGTGCTAAGCACTATGCGCGAATCTTCTGCTAGAGTACTGGCTTTCTCTTGTTATATTATTCTTATTATTACTGACTGGAAGTCTAGAAACGTAATCAAACTAAAATTCATGCTCGAAATGTGCACGAGTGAGCAAATTCTGGAGCGTAATCATTCAATTTGATTGCAATCAGTCATTATTATTGTGAGTGCGTAGAATCTACGAGATGAGAGATGACCTTGAACTTTGATTTAACGATATAGATTGAATGTAATCGTGGGTGAGTCCGAATTTTCAATCTTATCTTTAAGTGCGCATCGGTATTAAGCGCGGCATTAAGCGGTGAACCAACTGATTGCCGAGTGCATCCTGTCTGACAAGATGCGGGCGTCTTTTACTTGCGCCATCAGAGTAACTTACAAATGGACTGTCGAGCAATTGTCGGCGGAAGACGCTTGTTATATCCCCCCAACCGAACCAACCAACCAATCGTTATTATCTTAACTCACGATCATTGCACGGTTCAATATCTCTAACTACAATGAGGTAATGGACAATTTTTCTCATCTCACGCCTTTTGATTTTTGCCTTTTGATTTTTAAAGATCGTAGTCTTTATATAATAATACCCTAAGCATTACAGTGTCAATAGATTTATATAGAAAAGAATTGATTACAAGAATAGATAAAGATAATAAACTAAAGATGCAGTAGCAGATATTAATGGTTAATGGTCGAAACGTGAGAAATATGTATAAATACACAACAGGTTAAATGGTCTCTATTAGCAGATGGACGGATATAATATTATTAATATATGATATTGTTATGCTATCTATTTGAATTTACAGAATGATGGATTTGTATGGATTTACACGGTATTTTACGTTATCAAATTATTTCTCACGATAAAACATTAATGCATACTTATATACGTGTTAATCGATTACACGCGCGTATATGTACGTGCGTGCACGCGTGTATGATGTTTAATGAATAATGAATAAGCTTTATACATATATTGTACGTATATATTTACACATACATATATACATTATGTACGTTTGTGCGTTGCACATACGTATATTTATGTGCGTGCAAACAATGTTAATAATAATATTAATAAAGCTAATTCATAAACCATAATAACAGTAATATTGACAATAATTTTGTATATTATATTATAATAGTAACTTTAATAGTTGACTTACAGCTTTTCAGATTCAATTCGCGTGAAAAAATTAAATTGCAGCAGATAAATTTTTAGATGTAAAGTAATTTGATTAAAATCGTCCTATACATGAATGATTTAATTTCTTTTTTTAAAAAGCTTTACAATTTCTTTTTAAAACATTTTTTCTTTTACTAAAAGATTATGTAAGTCTCGTCTAATATTAAGAGCTTAATAAAAATTGGTATTTGCCAAGGATTAATAACTTTAGTAAGTAAGAAATTAAATTATCGAATGTATAATAAAGTAATGCACATCGCAATTCGCAAGTTTAATTAGCGTCGAGTAAAGTGCACAGTACAGAGAGTGACGTTAATTGTGCAAAAGTTTTTCTTCTCTCGGGGAAGCTGACCTTCTGCGAGGAATAGACCGATCGAACTGCGTGTTACTTGTCCCAATTGTGCCTATGCGTGTCTATGTAGGCACGCGGGTATATATCGCCCACGCGATACGCGCAGATCCGATATTAAGCGCAGGAGGCAGGGAGTCTGGGAACTGTCGGTTTTATTGATGTGAGATTTAACACATAGAACACACCCACGGTTTATACCGACCCCTCCGTACCACAGTTTGACTTTATAACCGCACGTCAGAATAATTCTGATTCGACCACGTCAGTGTTACGACTTTTAATTGAAACGCCGAGACGTGACATAGATCTAAAGTACGTCGAGGAAATTTCAGAGAAGAGCCAAAGAAGGAAAAACGTCTCTATAATTCGAGCGTAGTGCAACCTGCGATCGAACTAGCGATAATTCGAAACTCCAAGCAATTTCAAGTTGAGCGCCTAAATTTCGTCTTCACGTGTAATTTTGTTTCATTGGTCTTTCCAACTTGCTGTCGAGACAGTTCTATGAAATAACGATTTCTCCAATGCAGCGACATTCTTATGAGCTATATAATCTCTTTTTATTATGTATTTGTTCAAAATGTTTTTTAAAGACTGAATTTTACATGTAGTATTTGATTTTGTTTGAATTATTTTATTATATACATATATATTGTATCAAGATATCTTTCTTATGAAACTTTAGGGTAATAGAAATTACAAAAACATTATTTTTGGAGATTTATGTTTACATGTAAATGAAAAGCTTTTCATATTTTTATAATTTAATAAATATATAATTGTCTTTAAATTTTTGTTACGATGTACGATATTGATCTTTCTCTGTGATAAGTTACTGGATAGGAAGAGAGAAAGGGAGGAAGAAGGGATGAGAAGGAAAGGTGGCGGGGGGGGATGAGGAGAGAGGGGAGGAGAGAGAGGGGGGGAGAGAGAGAGAGAGAGAGATTTAAAAATACATGTATAATATATACGTTTCTTGCATTTATATAAAATCACTGTTAAATTAAATTGTTTAGATAAATTTATAGCGTTGATTTTAATTTGAATGTTAACTATAGAATGCAGCTTGTATAGAGAATTACGGATATTGTTTTATTTTTTGTAATTGGTAATTGCCTGTGCTGTGCTCAGTAGATCAATTGTGGAGATAAGTAGTTGAATCTGGAAATTAATTATTGATGAGCTATCAGTAGAGTATCGAACACCTTCGGATAAGCTCGAAATAGGTAAATTACAACTACCATAATTTAGTCGGCGCAAATAGTTACGCGAAATTTATTTAACCATAATTGGCAATATCGATGAAATATTAAATATTGCAACTAGCATAATGTACATACTTATGTGTTTTTGTAAAAAAGAATTAAAGTGTGTTTCTTGATAAATTTTCGGACTTGTAGAGAATTACACATATGATTGTGAGTTAATATATTTAATAGTTGTAAATGGTTGATTCGATATAAAAATTTACACTTTTCAAAAAGATAGTTGAATTATCGGGCTCTTGACGAAATTTTGTGCGTGACAAATATATGCGGTAATAATATAGATAACAGATTTTTTTCCAAATTGAAATTCCACGATACGAGACGGCACATGCTATGAATTTGCTCGGTACGTTCTATTTTATCAGTAAAATCGGCAAGCGATCCACGTTCGACGTAATGCTCATCGATCCAAGAGGCACGTTCACGATTACGTGATACTTGATATTCCATTAAAGAGCACAGATACGTCTTTATGTAACGGTTGCTGTAAACCTGTTTTCTTTTACTTTCAAATCGACCGAATCTTATTTGACGTCTTTAGAATCAATATTGATTTCGTATAATAATCTCTTTATAGTAAAACTATTTATACATTAATTTGGCGCAATAATATATTATGCTATTTTACACATTATTTCTTACATTTTCTGACAATTTTCAAAATGTCAGAAAATATCCGGATATTTCTGCTTCCATAGCAAGAATATCCGATAGCCAGAATAGCAATGGAACGCATCGGGAGATTAATAATTCTACGCTTGACGAGCTCTGCAAAGAAAAAAAAGATAAAGAGAAACAAGAAGAGAAGAGAATCGCGATTGAGTCATAGCTCGACTAAAAAAGTGCACTTTCAGTCAAAAGGGATAATAAAATATCTATTCTAAATCTATCAAGGTAGGGATCTATTGAGCGTGCCAATTAATTGCGGTAAAAGTGCACGCAGCAAAGATACTTCGTTTTCAGATTGGATCGAGAGGCTGACGAGCGCGTAATCGATGTAATTTAATGAATCATGGGCCGTTTTACACTCTACGAAGCAAACTTACGTAAAACCCGATTCGCTCTCTATATCAAGGAGCGAGAGGGAATAGAGAGCTCGAAGAGGTAACGGGTATCGCTGAGTGGACCCCTCGTGGCAGAACGAAGGGATTAGTGCCACTTTTATATATATCAGCAAGCTCCAAGCGATACTTTTCGACGCGCACCCTTTACTCAGGCTTCCCGTCAAGTACTTAATAGCTCATTTGAATAAAAATGAAGAATAATAGGTATGGATCTCGTGATAGAACGTAAAGTCTTTATCGTCTTATTTTATTGTAGGTTTAAATTTTAGTTAATTATTGATTAAATTTACTTATTAATTATAAAATTTACTTGAAATTATTTACTTTTTATTTTAATTTTAAAATACTGCTGTTTTCAGTGAAAGAGCATGAAACGAGAATACAGACATCCTATATTCCGTATGAATAATATTTAGTCTTCTGTATGAATTATGTTTGAAATATTTTGCACTTTGAAACATTATAACTTGTAAACGTTATCGTTGTCTTTATATAACATAGGTATTATTACATTTATATATGCACTTTCGGGGACGTTCTGAGTGTTGCTCCGTTTTGATCATCCCTAGAGCCGATACTAGTCCATGGGTGTAGTGATGCGTTCATATTTCTCTCTGAAGAAAGCCTCTAGAGAGAGAGTGAGACGGTTGCAGATGAGACGCTGCTACGTGCTGTTCTCCATCCGTTCGTATTAGCACGTTGATCGAGCACGTCGTATAACATACAGAATGAGTTCTATGAGACAACTTGATTAAACAACGTGCAAATATATAATATTTTCGATTTTTACTTTGTATTATTTCTTGTCATAATATTTATTAATTAAGAATGAAATAATCATCTTTTACATTGGGCCAAATAGCACCCCATGGGATCCAAAACTGGTTAAAAAGTTTTCTTCTTTTGAACAATATGATTTTTGTGACTTCCCCATACTTATATACAATATAATGTTTACAATTGTCAATGGTTGCGTTCAGCGGAAAAAGCAGCTTTGCAACTGTTGTAAAATTCTTTAATATGATTGGTTCTTGGTTCCTCCTGGATCTAAGTGCATGTATAAACCAATCATATTAAAGAATTTTACAACAGTTGCAAAGCTGCTTTTTCTGCTGAACGCAGCCAATGGTTGGTCTAATAATGCCACTATTTTAAAAACTTGACATGCTCGATAATAGTATTTTATTCTATACATTATTCTACGTACGATACAATAAAATAAAATATCATTATGTTAAATAACAATAAATTAGAAAGAGTGCAATGCATTTATTAAACGATGCAAAATAACATAATATTCTAATGTGAGACACTCTGTGTCTATTGAGAATAATGCCACGCAAATGTATCGTATATCGATACAAATTACATATATTGCAAAATACTCAAAGCTAGAATGGTAGTGCTGATTGTCGATGACTCATCACAAATCGAGAATAACCTTGGTTGGAAAACGAGTAGCAGTTGCGCACAACGAAACCAAAAACTTGGAGTCTTTATTACTTAACGAGACTTTTTCTACTCTCTCTCTCTCTCTCTCTCTCTCTCTCTCTCTCTCTCTCTCTCTCTCTCTCCCTCTTCCTCTCTCTGCAGGATACCTTTGAGAGGACTATGCAATCGCAGATGGGACGTCGTTAAGTATTCCGCGCGCGTTCCGTCGGGTCTTCCCGTTAATAACATCACGCATCCCGAACATCTTTTCATGTTCATGCTGCGTGCGAATGCGGGTAAAACGCGAATCTCGCGAGCCGTGTCTCACGTAATGCTCGCGCGTCAAATATTTCATTGTAATATAATGTACTCTACTTTGAGTCGTGTATTGCGTTAGAGAATGCTTCTAGAATTACTTAAAGTTGCATTATTACACCTATCAATCAGACTGATCTGCTAGTATTGCATTCCATCCATTATTCATATTCATTCGCTAAACAATATCACAATATCTGACAACATCACTATGACAGCGTTATATTATGTGTTTAACAAGTGCAAAAGAAATCTGCAGGTTTAATATTTAGTAAAAGTTCAAGTTAGAAATCCTCTATTTATTCACGAATGTGGCTTGATATACACTATAATAATTCTGTATTTGGCAAATGATAAATTAAATTAAAACAGATCAATATCACAAAATTATATAAAACAGATTCTTAATTTTTCTATCTTTTCGAGTGAGCTTTCAAGATAATAGTATAAGTGAATTATGTATTTAAACAGTTTTAATTTTTGGGAGAGGTAAACACTAGCTATCTATCTCTCTCTACATTATGTTGAAAATCATTATATGGAAATAAATTATATAAATAATCTTGACGCTAACGATTATCCGTTATTTTTTTATGCGCTATTATTTTTTTACTACGATGACATTACATAGAGGAAAGACGTATTTAATTGAAAGTTTGAATATTGAATTACCTGCCTGCTTCAAGCTACGTTGTAATACGATTAAAAAAACGACGTGGTACACTTAGAAAAGTTAAAATGGCTTTAGAAACTCCAAATATCTTTGGCGAAAAAAGCGATAATGTTCTCCTTCAAGCCAAGCAGTTCGGTAAAAGAAAGGATTCCGTATCTTGCTTCCCCTTTCGGAAATAAGATTATCCAAGCCAAGTGACCCAAAAAACCTGAAGCAGAGAAGATAATCCAATTCTCTTAGACGGATGTTACCAATGGAACAATAAAGAATATCCTCTTTTCCCGAGATATACTTTTGACAATACTTGATTTACAAAATTCTAACAAACTACAACTTAATCTTCTATAGTGATGTAGCGCAAATTGTTAATAAATTTGTGCTTCATTTTAGAATTGGATTTGTATTTAGCGCTTTAAATCTCGATGAGTATTTTAATTGAAATTTACTGATTTGAGGGTTGATGAAGCATTGGGATTTAAAAAAAACCTTTAGATTTATATTAATATTAGAAACCTGTATTTATAAATGCATATGACTCTCTGAGCTCAATTTACGTTTGAATTTAAATATTAGAATTACAACTTGCGTTCGTGTTAATGATGATTAAATGTACGTTCATTAATTTAAATGCGAGATATTTCATAGATTTGGAATATAATGTTATTATATATGATACACGCAAAAAAATAGAGTGGCTATTGAACATTCAAAAATTATTATGTTGTTGAAGAATATGAAGAATACGTAGTTACTGAAACTAGACGCTTGTGTCCTGAATTGGTTGGGATCACCTGTTATCATAGAGATATCGATTACGTATTACTATAGAAGAGACATTTGTTTGCTCAAGTATCGTGGCTTGGTCATAATCGAGTGACTAGCAAAAAAGGAAAAATACAATGCTCATAGTAGCAACATAATCATTAAAGTCACTGGCGCAAAATATTACCCATCTTTTATGACTATATTAAAAAAGTTTATGATCAATGAAAGAAAGACATCTATTACATTCAAATATGTTTTTAACATAAAAGGTATGATAACCTATATGTGAATATAATACCTTTATGTGTGAATCTATATAAGATATATCAAAATTATACTATAAGATATAGGAACATAAATACTTGTTTTTGTTAAAACTATCAAACTATACAAAAATTTAAATACGTATTCGTAAATGCGATTTTTTCTATTTAACGATAAAAATTTTAGCTGGTTGAATCGTATTATCGAAGATAGAATATTTTAGATCGCAATTGAAAAAACAAACGATGTTGTAATTGTCGCATAAAGACCATAATATCGATAAAAGACTAAAACGAAATTCCGAGTAATCCCTTTCCAGATAATTGCTTCTCCTTGCTACTCTCGCGGTTGTAATCTCCGGGTAATAATTAAGTTATTTAAGGTTTACGGTGAATTACTGCAACCGGAAACGACAAGTCCTACAAGTATAGGGTAATATCATTTAAAATAATAAATGAAGTAGAGTTATAAAATACTTTTAAGATATATCGCGAAGAGATAATCGTATGGTTTATACAATTTTCATTATATTAGATTCAAATCGATACTCAATTTAATAAACAATTCGTTTATTAAGTATATTATAAAAAGTAAAAGCTATAATCGGAGTTTGTCGAAATCGAGAACACTATTAATACGAGATAAAAATATTTTTGCGAAATATTTTTTGATAGGGCAAGTACCTACTCGCGAATAATTTTCTGATTCCTTTACAACAAGAATACTATAAAAATAATCGAAAAATATTTCATCTTCTCATTTTACTGAAAAATACCATTTCTTCAGAAGTTTATTTTTATTCTTTCTCTTAACATTACCATCGTATTAAAAAATATAGCTAATTTGATATCGTAAAAGGATAATTTAACGACAGAGATACACAGAACGCTACTTTACATTCGCAGATGGATTATATTTTCTTCACGAGATCACGCGAAGAATGTGAAATGTGATCAGTGCAAAATGCAATGAAAATGCAAAACGATTGATACTAGTAGTATGATGTTGATGGATTCAAATTCCGATGCTACGGAAATACGAGAATGGTTTTTACGTTTATTCGCGACAATGGAGATGCAACAATTAAAAAGTATCGCATATCAATATCAAATATCAGTTAGGCTAATAAAAAGATATTATGAGTTAGAAAAGTATTTAAAAAATGTTACATTCATAGAGCATATATTAAAACTTTTTTTTGTGTCTATTAAATTAGTGTCTTAATTTTTAAATTTTAATCTTGTAATCGGATATATAGCAGATTTGTGATGCGATGAACGTAACAAATATGACGACATATGCATATTAACAATTATAAAATTTATCCGCATTTTTATTCTTATCTTTTCTTTGCTAATTAAAGATTAATTCCGATTAGAAAAGTCATGCGTGTTAAAATTAAACATCTCGGAACATTAAATTCAGCAATTCAATTTGAGACGTTTGATTAATAAACAATATTTGTGCAAACACACAATTAAAACGTTTCGTTGTTACAACTCAGACTATCTCTTTTGATAACATATATTGTATTTTTATTATATTTGTAAAAAAGTATATTTACATATAATTTATGAAAATGTGTGAGAATATTATGAGTCTAATCGAAAACTGTTAAGGAATGACAATTGAAATATGAATGCCATCATTAGAGTATTGCACGATTTTATAATGTGGATAGTTTCAATTATCCTGTTGGATTACCTCAGCAAAAGGAAATAAATCAATTCGTAAAGAAACATCGTAGATCACATCGTCAACATTTGAGGCTTCCGTCTCGAGAATCGGATCACAGCGGTGAGACACGAAACCTTTAGTGGCGTATCACGTGTCACAGAGCGAGTGGTGCACGAAATACACTTTCGCGCGAACATTCCCTCGGTAACAGTTAACTGGAGCTGCTCCGTCTCGATCTACGATCCAGCAGAAGGAACCGAGCGGCGCGGAGCACGTCCATGCTCCTTATCGAAACAGGAAGAAATGACGATTTCTTCGGGGCATTCAGCGCTTCCCCGTGCGCTCCGGTGATTAAGGACCAAGGGATAAAGCTGGGTAGAGAGATACCGCCGTTGTAGGTGGAACGACGTGGGCGTGCGGACGAACGAAACCGCGGGAGAGAATTGGAGAGAGAAAGATCGAAAAGGTGAGAGAGGGAGAGAGAAAGAGAGAGAGAGAGAGAGAACAGAGAGATAAAGGAGAAGAGAGAAAGAGAGGGAGAGAGGGAGAGCAAGGACAACGTTTGAAGATTGGGTCGCTTGTAGGTATGAGCGCGCGGCTTATGCGCGAGGCGTGCGCCACCATCACCACCACCGCCACCACCACCACCTCCACTGCCAGCACCACCTCCACCTTCTGCCTCCTCGATCAGTCGACCCCGTGCAACGCGGCATGCCGGCCGCCGCGTGATACTGTGTCCACATCCGTGGTGCGTTCTTCGTGAAAGCCCGCCGGAATCGTAAAGTCGAAATCGTAATTTCTAGCGATTGCTATCGGGAAGCAAAGAGAAAATAAGAGTACGTCGCGAGAGTGACGTCAAGTCTCTGGAAACGATATACTTTCGGGGGAGGGGGGTGAAAAGAGGGGCGAGTAAGCGGAAGCGATTTTGAGAGGTGAAGCTCTATATCCTGCGCGCGTGCGTGTATATTGTGCACGGGAGTGTGTATGGGGGGGGAAAGTAGGGTGAGTTTAGAAAGCGAGAAGGAAGGAGGAAACGGAGAAAGAAGGAAAGAAAGATC
This sequence comes from Aphaenogaster floridana, assembly GCA_003063835.1. Taxonomy (NCBI): domain Eukaryota; kingdom Metazoa; phylum Arthropoda; class Insecta; order Hymenoptera; family Formicidae; genus Aphaenogaster; species Aphaenogaster floridana. The sequence continues at coordinate 206,870 of NJRP01000180.1, forward strand.
GTGGCGGGGGGATGATCGGGTTAGAGGGTGGAAATTGGCCGTTTGAGAGCTCGTGGTTTTGATGAGGAATAGCTTGTCACTAGTGGCGTGACTTTATGGTGAAAAGGGGCAATGGCGGCTCTCTTCCCAAAAAGTAGCGCTAGAATTATTTTAGCTGATCGGGTTAGAGATCATTTGAGAGAACGTATCTCGGAGGGATTGTTTGCCGTTACACTCGCAATTTAGTGTAAAGAAGCTATGAAGTTTGCTCTTTACAAAGTAGTGGTGATCCATTATTCAAGACGGAGAACGTGTCTTTACGTCTGGGAAAATGTTCGTTTCCTTGTGATATGAAGAGTATGCGTTAAAATATTCTTCAGTTGTATTCTTAACTAAATCTTAATTTTAAAGGACTCTTATACTCTCTCTCTCTCTCTCTCTCTCTCTCTCTCTCTCTCTCTCTCTTCCTCTCTCAGAATCGTGGTCTCTCATATTCCCATATTTTCTTCTATAATCAATAAAGAATTGATCTTTTTCTATTTAAGAAAAGCATAACAAATTTCTCAACAGTGAACTGATTCTAGCCGAAGGAAACAACAGCTCGATAATATAGATTCTAAAGAGTAATAGATTTTATCCCTGTTATTAATAATAATCGAATATTGAAGTCTAAAGTCATTGAATATGTGATAAAGTGTCTTTAAGAAATGGGATCTACTTATCAATTATTTACATTTAACAAATCGATACACGCGAGCTTTCGGTGGGTCTAAAAGCAAGTTCTAGGATCTATAATAAAACGATTCTTTCAAGGAGAAAATTCTCTTTTTGCGCTCTTATGCTAACGAGATTTTTAGCCTTAACGAACTTTTCGGTGGTAGTTGTGTGGATGTCTAATTTGATGTTTTAAATAATACAGCGCCTGGTTGATGCTTAGTGGTTTAACAGTATGTATACGCCGTCGTGGGATTCTATCTTTGGTTCATGAAGCTTTAATGATGATTCGTGGTGGACTGCATTATTGCAATCGACACCGTGCGGTATTCCGGCGTTGCGGTTTATGGCGGATACTACTGTCGGAAGTAGAAACTGATTCGCGAAATACAAAATTATTATCATGTCTGTCGCAAACGGTCATGTAATGCGATAATCGGAAAACTGAAGTAGAAATGCGATTATCTGTGCGAGGTATAATTTATACACGATTAGTGATTGAAACGCGTACGACCGCTTTTACAAATGTCAGCTTAATTTTAAACGTAGTCTAATAAACTTTCCGTTTTGTTTTAGTCTCTCTGAGAAAGTGAGTTTATCTCTGATAAAGAACCAAATCAAGATATATTGCCTTTGGTGAAACTAAAAACTTAATCGCGTGTAGATAATTATTTGTCATAATAATTATTATTTGATCGTAAGCAAGTTACATATTATATGTAATAATAATAATTATTTATTGGCGACGAATGATTTTACATTATATACGACAACAACTAGTTTTTCTTTCTGAAGAAAAATTATATATACACGTAAATAATTATCACTTAAATGCAGGAAACAATCTTACGCGTAAGATGATTTTTGTTCAGACATGATTTTTATCTTAAAGGCTGGTATTCTATATAAAAAGATTACAATAAATTATTCTTATTGTCGCATCAAGCTATTTCTTATCAAACACTCTGAATCTTAATGAATTGACTTATTTGATAAAGTGTGTGTATATATATATATATACATATATATATATATATATATATATTTTATTACTTTCTCCTCTTTTCAAATAGGCTTATAGAATCGAAAAAGAGAAATTACCGTCCCATCGCGCAAATGCCGGCTTTCCACTCGCTAACTTGTTGAGTCTCTCTCTTGGCAGATACGCTGCCCATGGGAAACGCTTTATGACAATTCTAAATCTTTTACGTGGGTATTATTTTTCAATGACCTATAAAAGTTTTGTAGCAAGAGGGAATATCTAGTGTAATATATTGGCGTGGAATTGCACCGTGGAATTTAATGTATGATCCACGTTTCAACAAAGTATTTCTATTTTAACATTGATATTTCAAGTGACATCCAACAGAGATCTATTGTTTTAGTATCTTTGTCGCATCGATCATCTTCGGGCAGGTAAATATAAGTAAAGAAGTTAAGTCTTGACTAATTAAATTAATCGACTAATTAATATTCTTAAAGCAAGTGCAATTCGAACTACCAGTGTCATTGTATAAAGGATGACTTTTTAGAAGAGTAGAGCGTTTTGGAGGAATACAGTTTTCTGTGCAAGCTGAAGTTCTCTAATATGAATTGTGATTAAAAAATTCGGCATATTCTTACTTCTCCGTAATAATACTTGAGATATATATGTATGCGTGTTAAGTATTACAACAAGTGACAATAATTATGTGTACGAAGAATGGTCACACACTCTCTCATATTTTCATCTCTATTATTTCGAGTTTGGAATTATTGCGCGAAAACTAAAGGTTAGATGCATAATCAATAACATAATTGCAAAACTATCTCGGCTTAATGCACAATGCATTTTAATGCCAGTCCTTAGACAAATCGAGCAATCCAATAAATACGAATTTATTAAATCTTATTCGTCCGTAGTATTAGCGAGTTGCGAAAGTTATTGTTTTTCAAAAGTCGATATCAGATGTAGATACAAAGAACGGTAAAAATATGGTGAGTATGGTGCCTTTTTATGGAGTGGCAAATTTGATTTTTCACCGTTAAAATGCAACACGCAAAGTGCATTGAATGCAGCTTGAACAAGATTGACGATTTCTAAGGAAACTCTATCCTTCAAAATCGCCTTACTCTTCGCCAAAGAATCACTCTCTCGGTATCCCCCGCCCGATATCGCGATCCTTCCGATGCACCGTATGCATAAGAGGAAACTTCTTCCCAGACGGTGACGACGAAGACGAAGACGAAAACGAAGACGATAACGACAACAAGGAGAGACATCGCGAGAGACATCGCGAGATACAACGCTCGGAGCGTCTCTCTTTCTCTCTCTCTCTTTCTCTCTCTCTCTCCCCCCCTCTCTCTTGGAAATCTGACGAGGCCGATACGTGTCGAGAGAAAATTCGACGAGCTCATTTCTGTAAAGCGTAAAGACCGGGGAGACCGCGTACGAGTATCGATGGACAAATAGCCAAATCGCACGGCGCGCATCCATTTCCATTGTCCAGAAGATACCGAGGGCTTTCGAAGGGACACTCGAGGACGTTAATTTTGGCCGATTAGTGAAACTCCGAGTGAAATTTCCTTACCGTAGCTAGGATATCCGGTCTGATCATGAGTTCTTGGATGAACTGTCCGTCCTCGTTGCTGCTGTTGCTGTTAGGCTTGAGTCTGCACAGCGCGTGCATCACGCGAGCGAATGTCGCCGGTCAACACGGTGGCCAGGACGGTCACGATCCCTTAGTGGTGGAGACCACCAGCGGGCTGATGCGCGGTTTCTCCCGCACGGTGCTCGATCGTGAGGTTCACGTGTTCTATGGGGTGCCGTTCGCGAAGCCTCCGGTCGGGCCTCTGCGATTTCGCAAGCCGCTGCCGATCGAGCCCTGGCACGGGGTCCTGAACGCTACCACCTTACCCAACAGCTGCTATCAGGAGCGCTACGAGTACTTCCCCGGCTTCGAGGGTGAGGAGATGTGGAATCCGAACACCAACATCTCTGAGGACTGTCTCTACCTCAACATCTGGGTGCCGCAGAAGCTGCGTCTACGTCACAAAGAGTCGCCGGACAACGTCGGTAACAACGGCATGGCGATATTGGTGTGGGTCTACGGCGGCGGCTTCATGAGCGGTACCGCTACCCTGGACGTCTACGACGCTGACATTATGGCGGCGGCCGGTAACGCGATCATCGCCTCGATACAATACCGAGTCGGCGCCTTCGGCTTTCTGTACCTCAATCAACACTTTATTAATAGCGAGGAGGCGCCGGGCAACATGGGCCTCTGGGATCAGGCTCTGGCTCTTAAATGGCTCCGCGAAAACGCGCGCGTCTTCGGCGGCGATCCCGACTTGATTACGATCTTTGGCGAGTCCGCGGGTGGTAGTTCGGTATCCCTACATCTCATCTCGCCGGTCACGCAAGGTCTAGTGCGCCGGGGTATCCTTCAGAGTGGCACCCTCAACGCCCCGTGGAGTTACATGACCGGCGAGAAGGCGAACGAGGTGGCTCGGGTGCTGGTGGACGATTGCGGATGTAATTCGACGATGCTGCAAGAGAATCCGGCGCGAGTTATGGCCTGCATGAGGTCGGTGGACGCGAAAACTCTCTCCGTGCAGCAATGGAACAGTTACTGGGGCATCCTCGGCTTCCCGTCGGCGCCCACCATCGACGGGGTCTTCCTGCCTAAGGATCCATTGGACTTGGTCAGAGAGGCGGATTTCAAAAACACCGAGATCCTGATTGGAAATAACGAGAACGAAGGTAGGGGCACTGGCGGCGCGACGCGGTATGGCGTGTGCGAGATTGCGAGAGTGTGTTTCACGGGAGGGAAGGAATTACTGTCGACACTGTTTACGGTCGGCCGTGCCGTGCCGTGCCATGCGGTTAAGCCAACGTTGTTCGGCCGGCTTTTTGTCAATGAGAATATGTGTTTTCTCTACTTGGAGCTGCGTTCTTCGGCTTACGTTCGGAATGGCAGAGTGGTCTCTGAGTCGCGCGGAGAGAACGCTCTTTTTCGGTTACTATTATTTCAGTACGTGGATGAGAATTCAATAGCGCACTGCAGTTCGCTATAACTCATTGTCAGTTTACGCGATTTGGAAATAGAGAGATTTACATATATAATAGCTTTTCGAGTTCAGATATATACCTATAGATACACCTCTTTTTACGTCATTTTTCCATCTATAGAAAAGGTATTTTCAGCAAATATATAAAATTACATATGTATGTGCGCAGGATATATGTACTATGTTATAATTGTTATGTACTAAATTTTACGTCTCGCGCGCGACACATCTGATTACTGATATTTGATTCTTTGACGAATAAACAGTAAATTGTTTTTTTTCATTTTGAGAAATGTTAAATTTATTCAAAACCTTCTTTAAGAAAAGATAGTTTTGAAACTTTTCCTCTCATCGAATCACACATCAGTTTATCATTAAAATCCACACACACACACACACACACACACACACACAATGTGGAGATGTACATTAAATTATTATTACACATTGTCGTCTAGCGTTTATATACAGATGTTAATTTATCAATATTACATAAACGCTTTCAATCTCAGCAGTCTCCGTTGATTGCATCTTACGTTATAGTAGGTCAACCGTAAAGTTTTATTCATTGCGTATCAAAGTACGTTCGCAATTTAATTATTTCGCGATTATTCGAATCTGTTTACTTTCTGTGCGCGCGTATTTCTTGCGATAGTCTACAAATCGTAAAGTAGACAGAAAAGAGAACAAGAGAGATGCAGGGATTGCATAATTTAATAAAATGTAGCTATATCTCCACATCTTTGCAGTAGTAATCGTTTACTATTATGCTGTTGACTAGGGTTATCGGCAAAGTCCTGGCACCGTTCTTTTCGTTCGATGATGTAAATAATCAAACTGGGTTACTCCAGATAGAGTCACATAATGATAAAGTCCTGTTTATGTCGCAACCAACCGGTATGTAGTTCTGGTGTATATCGATTAAATGACCAATAGTGAAACGGTATGTATGTAGCATCTCTAGCCCAATTTGGGTGTATCTCGATGAGAGGATTATTGATATGTTATCTTTAATTTGTACAATGCACGATGTTCTGCCCATAGGTTAATAATACTCGTTTAGTTTGAAGCTACGAACTCGTCATTCTCGCAGACATATAACGTACATATGTCTCATATTATTTAGGTACGCGAATTATATTTACAATTGCGGAGGAAAATTTGATAAAGACTTGGTTTATTTTGATTGAAGTCAGCATAGGCGAGCGAGATACTAATTGAATTGAAATATAAAAATTTATGTTAACGCTCCCATATTCAAGTAGTATGTTAATTTATTGCCAGACATTTGCGCAAGAGCTTGTCTTGTATTCTTCCTAATGAAGAAGATTTTTATATCAGTGATTTTTAAATTTGTACTTTGTATTTTTTATATGATACATATGTGAAATGTTACGCAAGCTTTTTCTTTAAAAATTTAGAGATATAAATCTCAGTCTTATCGTGTACCTTTTATTGTTCATTTTACCAATCGGATATATCAGAAGGATTAATGAATGTGGAGTACATGCGCTTTTTCTTATTGGTTATTTATTATGTCATCGCATAAGCGATATTTCAGCAATCCAATCGGAAATTTATACACTGCTACCGTATATCTTTATTCTCGACACGCGAACGTTACTGTCGATTTAATGACCGTATTGCTTCCCACGGAGGATCGTTATCTTATGTTTGATTATCCAGACATTCTCTGTTGCTGGCGCATCTATCGAGTATGCAAATGCCGTGCCGCGGTGATAAATCGGCATTGTCTAGAAACCGCGTACACGCACACATGCTCAGTGCGTGCGGAGTTTAATTCAAAATATAACCAAGCTTCCCCTCGCTAAATCGGTTAATCAAACTTTGGTATTGACAGCGAGCCACCACCACGCGCAATTCTGTCGTCTTTTATTTATAGTCACTCTAGAGAGAGAGAGAGGGAGGGGAGAGAGAGAGAGAGAGAGAGAGAGAGAGAGAGAGAACGCGAGGGAAAGAGAGATATCGAGATTTTGAGTCGTTTGAATTGATTTTGGTGCACCTGTGAACGGCGCTAATTTTTAATTCATTAAAACAGATAAGTAAAATAGATTAACTAGCGCGACCGGAACAAGGATAGAGCGTCCAAGTTATTGCTAAAATTGGATTGAATTTCACACCAGATATCGGCAACAGGTTTCTAGTAACGGTGGATCGAGGATAAAATACGTTTGTTAAGGTGTGTAATTTTTGCTAAGATCAGAGCTCGATTACTTACACCGACATAAAGAAGTTTAATTAAGGATATTCGAGAGACAGAGGGAAAGAGAGAGAGAGAGAGAGGGGGGGGGGGGAAGAAAACGGAGAACGATTGATACTATTATATCGAAACCTATTTTTCGCGGTGCATTGCCTGGGGAACATTGCCACAATGATATTACTTAAATACGCTGGTTTATATATCGACGTCTCGTTTAATTTTCCAACTTTTCGAAATTATTACTATTGCTGTGGCATGGGCGAATATTTTATTTAAAAATAATAATATTTAAAATATTTTATTTAAAACAATAGAATAATATATTTAGTTTTTTAATTATTCTTTTTGCTTTAAGTAACATTTAATTCAATAAGATTACAGATTATAAAATAGCAAGTAACTTTTTAATAGATAATGTGTAAATAAAAAAGTTCATATTAATTTAATAGATGTAAAAGATCACATTTTCAACTATCAAAAACGTCTTTAGTTAGTGGGAAATGATAATAAATATTTTAATTTTGAGTTACGAGGAAAATTAAAAAATTTAAACAAATTAAGCTCGAGGTCTTAAATGAGTAACAACATTCTATTCTTTAATTAATTTCAAGTAGATTTTGCTTCAACAAAGTTTTATCTGATGTCTAATTATCATGGTGTTTAATGTCAAAGAGTTGTTGAGAGGAGTTGCGACAAAAATGATGGTTCCTATATAAAAATTTCTCTTTCAAAAGATTTAATTCAAAGTTATATCGATAAATCTATTATATACTAAAATATATATTGCAGAAACAGATTGTAACAAGATCTAAATCTTGAACCTTAACGTGAATTTCTAGAGATTAAGTAATGTCCGGTCTAAAGCGATTGTTCGTTCTTCAATTTTTGATATGTACAGCGATATCCTAAAGCCCAAAGTAATGCAGGGATCATTAATGGCTGTTTCATACTCGAACGGATCAGGGCAATTAAACGCTTCGCATCTACCCTATTTTTTCGCTTCATTTTATGTTGAACTTAAATCAGGAGTATTCCTTTTATAGTTAGATATAGTTAGGCTAATATCTAATGATAACTTGCTTGTTGCACGAAGAAATTTGCTATATATAAAACGTTACTACCGTATAATCTACGAGGTGATATATTGATTGAAGAGAGGAACATGATATACCTATTTTATAAATTGCTGTTAGTAAATCAGAATTAAAAAATTTACCATTCGTCACTTATAAAAATTGAGAATTATTAATCTAATGAAAGATTTAAAGTTTTTTAAAATTACTATACACATCTACATGTCATTATTTTTCTCTGATAACAAGTATCACATTAAATCTTATAAATCATTATGCAATAACATAAAGAATTATATAGTGCACAGGAATTTTGTTATGTAGGTACACATTATGTTATTTTATTATTTATAAAACATGAGGTAAGTTAATAAACAGTAATATTTATTAGCCTCTTATCTTATATTATTTAATACTGAAGAAATTATGAATTTGTTTAACTTTGTAAAACATTATACCGTATCATTAAAATAAATTGTCTGAATTGCGCAATAAATTAATAAATGTAATTATAAATAAGTAATTATATCGATCAATTTACTCTGACGATTTATTTGAATGATCATCTAATAGACACGTTCTGCTTTAACTACGTTTGCCAATACTTCAATTTAATTATTAAAAAATGTCGTCTAAGATAACGGAAGTACTACACACACACACATACACACACACACGCACACGCACACGCACACACACACACACACACACACATTATTATATATATCGGATAATATTGAAAGATATATAAAATTGCATCAAAATCCTTACATCTTTGCTGATGCAAGTGACATTTTTCATTAATTATGATATCGATAAATGTTACTAGCCATAATATAAAATATTGCTACAGTATATTTCGTATTCCTTTTCATTCTTGATTAACAATATACATCTCTCTTGAATATCTGGTATCGTTATGTTTTCCATATGCAATTTGATAATATGAAATGACAAGTGCCAAGTATCATTATATATATATATATATGTGTGTGTGTGTGAGTGTGTGTGTGTGTGTGTGTGTGTGTGTGTATGTGTGTGTGTGTGTGTGTGTGTGTGTATGCACGTGCGTGTGTGTGTGATACATCAATCTCGTGAGAGATAGCGGAGTATTATTACAGTTATTGTATATCGAAGAAACTGACGATACGGATCTGTAATTTATGATGAAACTAACATGTTAATTCCGTAATTACATCCGTCAACATAACTCGACACATCCGTTGTATCAAGATACAATTCTTGTTAATCAAAATGGGGGGGGGGGGGTTTTCACTTGAGACCTCTCACGGTTTACATGCTACGTGGCACTTAGGACTTACGGTTATACTTTGGCCGCAATGCGTGCGCTTAAGCATACTGACGTTTACACGTATTGCGCGATAGCTCCTAGATTTATGTTATGTTTTATTGCTGATGTGTAAAATAGCGTTTATGTTTGGGTCAGGTCTCATAGTTTCGCGTGTCGATAGATAAAACACGTCAGTTACATTTTTGCGACGAAATGTTTTGTATAATTTAGCGAAAGGGAAACAAATCTGTGCAAAATACACATTTTATTTTTTCTAAATGAAACTCAAAAATTATTTACATTTCGTTATTTCTGTAACGAAACTTATTCACTTATTTCAGTTTTCAAAAGAACATTGTTATATTTATCAAATACGTTTATGAACGAATATTCTACACAAAATTTATATTGTCAGATTTGTAATCAATACATCTAATATTGATATAGTCAAATTGTCGCCACATTCAGCAACAAACACCTATATGGACACGTAAACGGACACTTTGTATCCATCCATCCTTTATTGGATATTTTCGCTTGACAACGGACGTTCCACTTTAAAGCGTAGACAACGGAAAAGAGGCTCAGAATGCGTTTCATCATTGGGTTAAGGTCGGGGTAATTGATTAACGATATTCGGATGGCGACATAATAACGTTATTTTTAATTTTTTTAACGCGAGAGCGCTCGTGGGCGTTAAATCGTTATCGTTATGCAATTATGCATTTCCATACTGAAATTCATAATGTTGTTACCAAATAGATTCACGTGTCCGACGTGTGCTATTATTTGCAAGTCAAATGTATTCTTTAAAGTTAATATCTTTTACAAATAACGTATAGTCTTCCGCCAGTAAATAGATAACATTCAAAGTAAATAATATTCGACAACAACTGGCTAAATAGATTAATTAGAAATATTCTTACTACGTTAGCGACCACGAGTTTTGGTTTATTTAACGAGCAGAATTTTAATAATTTTTGATGCTAATAAGCATCTATAAGATCTTCCCTTCCCCGAAAACTGTAAAGAAATTATTGCGAAAAATATTACTTCAGCCAGGATTTGAACCTGGACCTCCCTACACTCGGGGCGGGCGTCATACCAGTTCGACCACCGAGGCATGTGATAATATTTGTCGCAATAACATATATATATATATATATATATATATATATATATATATATTAAATGAACATCTTGAGATGATACACCTTTATTTAAGTCGAAGGTGTTGTATAAACTATAAATAACGTATAGTCTTCCGCCAGTAAAACGACGCCCGCCCGGAGTGTAGGGAGGTCCAGGTTCAAATCCTGGCTGAGATAATATTTTTCGCAATAATTTCTTTACAGTTTTCGGGGAAGGGAAGATCTTATAGATTCTTATTAGCATCAAAAATTATTAAAATTCTGCTCGTTAAATGAACCAAAACCCGTGGTCGCTAACGTAGTAAGAATATTTCTAATTAATCTATTTAGCCAGTTGTTGTCGAATATTATTTACTTTGAATGTTAATATCTTTTTCCAACATCAACTATGTTTGAGATTGAAATGTTTCTTATGTTTAATTGTAAAATTTATTCTTCATTTTTAAAACATAAAACGCTTTGAAAAGTTATAACGATTTTGATATATGATTTTTGAGCCAACTTTGAGCGTGAGAAGTTCCTGTATTTTAAACGGTTATAGATTTTTCGATCATTCGAAGCACAAATTTTTTAAAGAAACAAAGCAGCGATATGAAATAAAAATAATGAAATGACTTCAGAGTATGCAAATGAATGAAGCAAATATTATTTATAATATCAGGATTACGCTATATTTATATATACGTGAAACTATTTATACATATATTGTGAAAATTGATTAATTTAAAACTATAAAAAATATCACATCTATTTGAAAAAGTTTCGTTTAAAATAGGTCAAATCATGATCTTTTCGGAGATGGTAATTAAAATGTTTAAACGATAATTTATATTTATTTCAATAGAATGTCATAGATATTACATAATAGATAATAGATATAATTTTTTTATGTTTATGTATATGCCTTTATTTGTAAATGCTTAAGAGAATTTATGGAAAAGGTTATTGTACTCTCCCATTCAATATATGATCAAATCGCATATCTCGTTACAGATTACAATGCGGAAGAGACTATATAAGTAAATTGATTGCACAAAATCATTCTGTCTGATAAATTACTGGTGTGATAAATTTAGAAGTAGATAATATCAATAAAAAGCAATAAATATAAAATACAAAAAATAATTAATAGATTGGACTTTACTGGCAATTAATGGCGCTTTTCTTCGGCAAATATTGAATTTATTACTATTCAAATTTTAATCATCCGCCATGCACAATATAGGTATGAAAGTACGTGATTTCTCTTTCTCTTTTTATTTCCTTTTTCTTTTTTTCTTACGACACTGTTCTTATGACATTTTTGTTCGATCGATTTAGATCAGTATAATTAACGGAGAGTCAGTTTTTTCTTCTCCTTTTATCTAGAGAATACCTTGTAGTCAATTTAATGCATCGTTCGTAAGTCGAAGTTATTATATTAGCACGCTGCGCGCATGTACCTAATCCGAGTTTTGCGTAGACTATGATTACCATGAACGTGCGTAAGCATAAATCAATTTGTGTAAGCTACTTTGATTAAACATCGCGTCGGTGCAATGCTCGAAATCAGAGATTCTCTTTACTTGTTTGCGTTACGTTCAATTTGAAATTTTAAGATATCAAGCAGTGGCAATGTGTAATTGTTTTTTTTTTGGTGAGAAATTCTTACGATAAGTATCGGAAATCTCGTTTTGATATCGTGAATTTTTAAAACATGGCAAAAATCTTCTATTTAATCTTAATTTCTTTCGCGTTGTAAAAATTTTGAAGATAAATATTTTATATATGTTAGCGCTTTCTTATTATAAATATTTTATAATATTTTATAAAAGATGTAAACCCCCCATAAAAAATTATGGCTTCCTAATAGTTGACATTAGAATCACATATATTTCTGTCACGATAATAAATTTTAATATTTGTTCAATATTTTCTGATCTAAAAATTTATTTTTATAACAACTTGTGATTGTTGTTGATTTTTAATTTTTTGAGATATGAAAAGTCGCATGCGTCGAAAGATTAATCGATAGCATGGTGTACAGTCAGATATGTTTCCAAAATAAAATGAAAAATTTGTGTGCGAAAAGGATAAAATTGTTCATTGGCAAAATACCGGTAGAATAGTGTGATAAAGTGGAAGTAGTCTATATTACATGATCTTAATGAGACTATAATAGTTGTGTCGTAGCGACTCTCTCTGTGTGTGTGTATGTGTGTGTTTGTGTGCGCGCGCCTTATGTTTAGTGCAGTAAAAATATTTTTCTTTTTCGGTGTCGTGCGCTCATCTCTTTGTGTCTATAGTGCACGAGACAGTGATAAACACGTATTGAGGTACTTGCTATTTTTTTTACCCACACGTAAGAGTTAGGTACGGCGGAGGTGTGTTAAACGATGTCGTGACCGGGATATCAAAAGTGGTAAGTTAACGCTTGCACGTTCCGGATAATATCGGTTGCTTCTTGGGAAAATTACTCAAGTCAGATTTAAGATACAATTGATTAAACATTTACCTATGAAAACTGTATCCAGAATAAGTCGCAACGTTTCGTGTGAAATGCTAACAACAGATTCTTTATTTAAATGTAAGATGGAATCTTTTGTAGAAAAATATCAAAGTTATCGTTTAATTCTAAATGAAGAAAAAGAAAAGTTAAAAGTTTTTTTATGCGTTTGCACTATTGATAGTTAATTTATTAATGAGTAGGAAATGAATAAGAATAAATATATTTCTATGTAACCTGATGGAATTTATTGATTATTTCATACGTATTTATTTCTTTCTTCCGCATGCAAATCAGTATCGATAGTGGCGAATGTAATCAATCGCCATGGAGCGTTATTAGGAGCACAGTTACGTTAGTGTGTTTAGTTTAATATAATTAATAACATTTTTTCAATAATAATTTTTTTCATTAAAGACGGTTTATCTATTATACCGTATTGTTCCGCTTTATTTCCTTATCTGAATCTTGCGATCAAGTGGGCGCATTAGGAGTTTTTAAACTCTTGAATTAAGATATTTGATAGTAATTATATAATTGTTATTTTTGACTTTGAGAATATACTTGGATTTGGGATTGATATGTTTCGCGATAGTGTTTGAAATTAAATGTCTCATTGGAGCAGCTGATGAGAAGATGATGATAGTGAATCGATTGGTAACCTAATTTCAGTTATTACTTTATCCTATCTCATCTATCAATAAGAAAAAAATAGAGATTTTGTTTAAAAAGCTTTATGTGTGTGTGTGTAGATATCAAGATAGTATGTATGTAGACCAAGACAGTATGATTATGATACTTAGGGCCAATTTCACCAACCACGGTTAACTTAAACGGCCGGTTATTCCATTGTAATTGATCAATCGCATTTGTCGTTAAGCATAATTAACAAATGCAATTGGTCAATTCCAATGGAATAACCGGCCGGTTAAGTTAACCGTGGTTGGTGAAATTGGCCCATAGTATGATTCGATGTGTAAATTTTTTAAATTTCTTTCAGAAAAATAGATCTTGTCAAATTAAAAGTTAATTGTTGCGAAACATACGACTACGTGTAATTTCTGTTATGCGAACAATGCCATAATTTATTAAGTAGTATATATTTTTAGCAAAGATAGCGTTTTGCTAATTACGGTTGCCGCAATTTTGTTTTCCTCACGAATACAAAATTCCGAAGCAAATGACAAAGCGTGCTCTCTCTCTCTCTCTCTCTCTCTCTCTCTCTCTCTCATCATTACTGTACTTGGCTAATTATTTGGCTGCTGCCAAATGAAAGCTCATCGCTTTGTTGCCCCGGCTCTTTACGTTACTACACGCTATATGCAACGCAGTATGCAACGGATAATTAAGCAGGTCATAACGGATATTTTGAAAAACATTGTTCGCTTAATTATATCCTTTTGCACATACGCTGTGTCTTTTAAGCTAGTTTCTTTACGCATTTCGTAATTTTAATTACACTGAAAGTATATCGCGGTTAATTACACCCGTGAAAGGTTCGAGCTTCCGACCATGAGAGCGAAAAAGCTCTTTTTCTTTCAAAAGATCTCGTGCATAAAATCTCATCGTTCCGGATATGCCTGTAGCATAAAAAATAAATGTAAAAGTAATTATGCTAAAGGTACATTACAGATTGCTCGTGCCGATTTCATAAAGAAAAAAGGAAACTTGCTCCTCTCCCTCTGTATGTATGTGTTTGAAAATAATAGATGTTATATAGTTATATATAGTCATATTATTTCTATGTAAAAAGAGCATACAATTTAAAAAAATGTATTCGTAGATATATGATAATATACTGTTTTCGCGTAACTTATAGAGAATTTTCGTTGAAATAAAAATGATGAAAACAATAATAATAATAATGCGACAAGTAATATATTGATCAAGACAAGTATTATATTGATCTTGCATTTAAAAATAACGATGAATCATTAAAACTAATGTTACTAATTATACTATTATATATGTTATATTTCATAGAATCTATATTGTAAACGTCAGATGCAATGTCAAGTTTTGCTAACATTCGTATTCGCCATACGTGCAAAATTTATAATTTTAACAGACAACGTGGTACGCATATTTTTCTAAATCCTCTCGCCACCCCGCAACTTTATTAACACGCGGCTATTGTAAACGGAGCAGAGTTTTTATGCAACAATTTTTCGTTCTGCATTCCACGCCATGGTAGCTGGCTAACGGGCGGCAGAGATGATCCAATCGAGCTAGTCGACATAAAAAAAAGTGAGGTTGTTTTTGGTGACTCGCCGCGCGGCGTGCGATGGTGAATCGATCAAAAATGTGAAAACAAAAAAAAAAACTGGAAACACTAATAGAACGTGCTATTGGCGTATGCGATGCTATATAAAAAAAAAACGTTCTATCTCTTCAAAGGATAATCTTGGATACAGTACTCGAAGCTAATCCTTAATCAATCTGATGGTATTTTAATCCTATTAGACGATATAAATTCAATGAAATATATGTGCATACATTAGTATTTCTGTTATCTATCTATCTATCTATCTCATAGTCTTATCGCGCGTATATTTTTATATGTAGAACTAGCTCTCTCTCTCTCTCTCTCTCTCTCTCTCTCTCTCTCTCTCCGCTATTCTCTTGGAATATACTTTTTTTAACTATACTTATAATATATACTTTAAACACGGTACAATAAATAGCTTGCTAAAATGTTTACCAATTTAGAGATTAAATTTATTATAATTATGAAATAATTAATGCAATTTTTCGATTACTTTTTAAAAATAAGTAAAAAAATTTTATAAAATTTTATAAAAATTTTATAAAAACTTTTGTCCTCTTTTGTGAAACTTGTAGAAACGACATGCACTTTAACGTTTTTCGAGGAAATAATAATTATAAAATAAACAATACAGCTAAAATACAGTAAAATTTCTTATGATATCTGTTTATATTTATATGTGAACACATAAGTTGAATAAAATAACTATAAAAATCCATTTCCAGAGAAAAATTCCAATTTTCTTGAATAATGTTCTCTTGTGCGTTCTGTTAAAATGGCACGTTTTCGTATGCTACCAGACGAACGCTCCTTATTTCGTTACGTTTACTGCAGACTTTCTATTTTGTCTTATTCGTCTGACAACTTGACTTTCCGCTGCTTTTCTTGTTCTGTTCTCCTTCTATGGCAACCTGGTTTCCAGTCATCGTTCTGACATGTTTTAACATTCGCGCAAGAACTACAGAAGCAATCTTTCATACACGAATATAGTTTCGCTTTGTTTGAAGTAGCATTAAATCACTAGAAGGCAGCGTGGCCAATTTAAGTGTCGCTTCCGGGACATGTTTATAGTATAACATCTCCAAAAAAGCTTTATTACGGGAAAAGTTATACTTAACCCCTGCGCTGTCAAGCGAAAAAAAAACTTTTCGTGCCAAAAATGTGTTTAAAAAAAAGTTTTCAAAACTGCATCAATACTTCAGTATAAAGGTTATTTAGGTCGCTGAATCCAAATCTGAAGTGACTTTGGGTTTGGCAGAGAGCGGAATTTAGAAGTAATTGAAGAAAAAAATGTACATTCTATATGTAAGTCAACTATTTGTTCGAATTCTGGTCCGCCATATTAAATTTGCCATTTTCAATTTGAAAAATCTGATATTAGATTCGGATTCGGCGACCTCAAAAACCATAACATATCCATTTTTATTGAAATCCTAATATTTTTTCGAATTCTGTTCCGCCATATTGGATTCGCCATTTTGAATTTAGAAAATCTGATATTAGATTCGGATTTCGCGACCCCAAAAACGATAAGATACTCATTTTTATTGAAATCCAAAATTATTTTGAATTTTGATCCGCTATATTAGATCCGCTATTTTGAATTTCGAAATTCTGATTTCAGATTCAGATTTAGCGACCTTAAAAACCTTAAAATACCTAAGGACAACCAAATCGTAATAGTATAAGCATGTTTTTTTCAAGATGCCCCTATAGGTGTCATAAAGCAAAAGTGGCACGAATTTTTTTGCCCGTATACGTGTCACTGACAGTGAAGGGGTTAAAAGATGTATAGCACAGTTTTTAAAATTGTGCTACAACTGTTATACTTATTTAATAATTTCTACTTTAATATATCGGTTGAATATAATATAAACTTTCATATTATTTTAATTGATACTCTTTCTTTTCGTTTTTATACATTTTTTTGTAATATATATTATATTTAGAAATTCTAGAAGTTTTTTTAGAGGACCGTATCACTTATGTACTTAATTAACTTTAATTTTAGTACTTTATTTTTAAAGATAATATCTAATGCTTAATATTAGAATAGCCTTTTGGATTAGCACAAAAGATATGTAACGCGAGAAGCTTTCATAGCGACATAATAGAAGAGACGACTCATATTTTGGCATATTTTCCGCTGACTCCTTTCTCTCACTTGCTCTCGTTTCCGCCTACTCGTTCTCCTCGGGCTGACCGCACGTATCTCGTTCTACTTGGGCTCAAAACGTTGTATCTCATGCGAACGTATCACATCGTGAGAGCTCACAGTGACTTGGCGAATCAAAACACTTGCTAGTTTTTTGTAAACAAGATTTGAACGTTATATAAAAGTTATACAAGAGAGTATAAAGAAAATTAATTAATTTTTGTACCGACATCAACATTCTCCATCAAGTTTTTATTTATATACAATATACAATAAAAATGTGTAATTGCATGTTATAATATTTTAAATAAATAATTTTTAAACAGTCTAATCCGGAAAACTATACCAAACTTGATCCAAATTTTTTTAGACTAGAAGTATTATTATAACAATATTTTTATCATTGCTTCTTTATTAAAATTGACCAGTTGAGTTCAGATTGGTGTATATCGAGATATATTTTCTAGATAGGTTTTCATAAATTAAAGTTTTGTATGTGCTTAGGCACCACTGCACGTCGAGACGTTTAGTCGAGAGACAACTCGAAAATTTTGATTTTAATGAAGCTTTGTCAACTTTTAGAGGGCTCTCTAATGTAAGCACCGAGCAATCTGTTTCCTCTAAAAAAAGAGGCTTGAAGAGTGAATTCTCAAAGGGTAGTCGACATATTCGCACAACCGGCCGCCGAGTGGGAGTTTCGAAATGGTACTACACAATTGACGTTCGCAGGTTTTGGGAAGCGTCGCGTTCAAATGGAGAAAACAGCGCTCCAAGTCTTACATTTAATTATATATATTTAATATTGGTACACGAAACGCACTTTCAATCACAATGACTATAAAATATGAATGCGTGAGTGTGTATAAGAAACAAAAAATTAAAACTTGTTAATTTTTCCGATCTAGCAGATAACATTATATAGATGATAGAATTTATATAGAGATTACCAAGTCTTAAAGCTAGCGTATATCTAACAAGACGATAGACTAGGCGGAATTTAACAAGGTGTTGATTCTGTCGTGATTCCTCTGTTTTACATACATGTGATTTTCAGGCGTAACGCGCCAATATACACACCGTGTCACGCAATATTCCTACATCACGAAGGAAGGAAATACGTTATAATTTACGATGACATTTAAATCAACTGAAAATTTACGGTTGATTTTTCCGCATCAAATGAGCTTTGTGCATACCCAATGTTTGCACCACCCCTCGGGTATCTCGCGCGAATAACATTAACTCTCTGACATTCATTTGAAATTAGCGTGATACAGAATGTCCCAAAAACTATCAGTTATATACGAAGTAATTACACAATGATACAAAATAAACATAAAATAGACAGATTTACTTAATATATTCCGATTACTTTAATATATCTTTTAACATATAATTTTTTTTATATCTTTGCTTATTGTTAATCAAATATGATTATATAATTTAGAAGCATGAAGAAATAATCGACACAAATAATCGACGCAAAATAATATTTCTTTCTCAATAGCACACATTGAATGTAGAAAAAACTTTTGTGACGATTATAGTCATCGATTGATTGATATAAAATCTGTATTTATAAGGAGTTTTTGATCGATGATCTCGAATTTCGTTCAAGTGTAAGCAGATCAAGATAGCAAGTATATATTTTGATGGATACTGTTGTCTACTGATGGATACTGTATATAGGTATTCAAGTAGTAGTACTTGTTGTTAGTAAGGTTTTTTAACTTTAGCGAGTGTCAATCTGGTAGACAGAACACACACACACACACACAATATTTATAAGACTTGTAATAATATAAAAAAATATTTTGTGTGAGAAATAATTGTGGTATAGTATTTAAAAAATATATATTTTGCAATTTTAGGTTCTAATCTCTTTTTTTTATATTACATATTTTACCTAAATCTTCACACACACGCACACGCACACGCCACACGCACACACAATATATGTATATACATATATACAATTTTTATATTTTGCATTTATTTTGAAACTTTAATAATAACAAGCATACAATTTCATTAAAAAACAATTCATATATCTGGAATATTTTATAAAAGAGAAAAGTTAATGTAAGAACATTATAGTAAGATAACAATTTCTACGCCGTCATAATGTCGCAATAATTTCTTTGAGGCTCAATAAAAAGATAGAAAAATTGCACTTAATTTTTAGTCACACTAGCCGTTTTTTCGCCTTTCCGCTTCCTCCGGTAATATCAGCTCAGACACCATGGTTCCGAGTGATTTGCATACGGTGGTCACGCGGAATTTTAAATAACTGAAGAAAGGTTCTTTCGTGCCTGCGATTTACCGAGGACGTGCATATTTCAGAGACTGGAAAGGTGCAAAGGTACAAAAGAGACTATCTAGCATCGTGCACTTTAAATTATGATTCTGCAGTTCCTGATGAAGATACATTCAACTTATATTAATGTCATTGTTTTTTTCCGGAGGATATAGTATATATGTATATACGGCTGAGATACTTCTCTTGCCAGGAAGGAAACTTTGATCTTTTCTAAAAAACTTTAATCATTCAAAAATCTGACGATAAAAATTGCATAAAATATATATTCATTTATTTGACGAAATGAAAAGATGTGGTTTTAAATATACAAGATAAAAAACTAAGAGCAAGTGAGAAAAATAGAATTTTATATTTTTTCGTGAAAAAGAAACTTTCAACCGAGAATAGAGAAAAAGACAATTTTATTTTTCAACTTACATGCATAGTAATTGAAAATTAATGTGTTAATCCGACGCAGGAGACGCGAATAAACTATTTTATTTCAAGTATAGCGATATAATAGAAATTGCTTTTCCAACGTGGAATTAATTTTTAAGAACTGCAGAATGAACACCATCGAGGATTATCGGTTAATCATTATTACGGTTTATTAAGCAACTCGCCGATGCATAAACCCGTGCTCATCGAATGATGTAATTTACATACTCGCGGTAGTATATTATCCTTTATTTATGCTTAATTGATCCCATGGTGTGAATAACCTATTACGCTTTTCTAAGATAGCGTAAAATTTTGATACGAAACTGTACCTGTATGCTGCATTTATTCGTGTACACAAGGACGTGAGTATTTTAAAAATAAATATTTTAATGCGTTGCATTTGCTTAGGGAAAAAAAATTAAACGGTATGCACGTAATTTATTTATAAATGAAAATATGTTTGTCTACATATACAGAGTGAGGCAAGTGTCACGCTACCATTTTGTTTTGGCGCCATTTTTTATAATTTATGTCAATTTGGTTTTGAAAAAATGGAAGAGCAAGGACTGGAGAATATATGGTTTCAGCAAGGTGATGTCACACACGTCACGTAAAACCATGCAAATTTTGAAGGACATATTTTCGGGTCGTTTAATCTCTCGTAATAGAGATTTGCATTGGCCTCCAAGATCCCCAGATTTGACGGCTCCCGATTATTTTTTGTGGGGTTTTTTTGAAAGAAAAGGTGTATGTGAACAAGCTTCAAACCATTCAGCAACTAAAGGACGACATTCGTGAAGGCAAATCTCCATTACGAGAGATTAAACGACCAGGGGACACGTCCTTCAAAATTTGCATGGTTTCACGTGACGTGTGTAGTGTGGCACCATCTTGCTGAAATATTCTCACATATTCTCCAGTCCTTGCTCTTCTATTTTTTCAAAACCAAACTGTCATAAACGTTATTATAAAAAAATGGCGCCAAAACAAAATAGTAGCGTGACACTTGCACCACCTCGTATATTCATGAATGCTTAAGGGGCTAGAGAGGTTTGAAATTGCAAAAATTGGCTCATGTTTAATTGTTTATGACAAGGCCGCGAATGAATATAAAATTTTTTATTTTTAAGGATATTAATTACAACATTATAAAATAAGAAAATCCATTGAGAGTCATTCCCAGGTTAATAATATCGGCGTCCCAATGTAATGGGCAAACCGGAGGCAAACTGTCAAAACCACGGTTTTACCACGATTCCAGTCCAACGGATGAAGGTTTTGGGAAATCCCAGAGTTATTTTTTTTCCTTAGGCATCCCTCTATTGATTATACCCGAAAAAAAAAAAAAAATAAAAATAAAATTAACACAAAATGGCGTCCAAAAAACGATTCAAATAACTCAAATTTTTCAAAATTTTTCGTTTATCTTTAAAGTTTCTTGTAGGGATATGTATCTCGATAGCTTTGACACGATCTGTATACATAAAACGATGTTTAGTATGTCTGTATCTATATAAATGGAATATGCCGCAGGCAGAGAGAAGAGAGAGGCTATCGATATCATGAAATATAGAATAATCTGCGGATATTAAATGACCTATATCATGTATGACGTTAACTGTCTAATGAACGTGTATTTTTTAATGTTTGCATTATTCATTTTCGACATAATCTAATTGTCACAATGTTAACAATTATATTATGATAATTATAATAGCTGTAATTAAAATATTTAATTACAGGAAGCTAATATAAATTGAAAGCAATGAAACTGTTGATAATCTGGTTTAACTGGCGTTTGATGGTCTTCTCTCTCATTATTTCAGATCGCTCGTGATACATTTACGTTTTTGATGCAAATGATTTAAGTAATGTAAATAAGCTCGATAAAATAACGTGTACAAGAGATCACGAGTGACTTCCATTAGGGAACGATATGGCGGAGATGCATTAGCGCCCGGAGGCAGGTAACCAATCGGACTACATCACATACACATTTCTCAAAGCCACATTTCCATTCCCAGTATGACAAATCGTTTACTTAGAAAGAAATGGGTAAATCCGGAAAAAAAAAATCAGCACGGGCCCTCGAAACAGCAATATTGCTGAAAGAAAGACGTATTGCGGAGTATTGTTATATACTTTCGAAACAACACTTTTTACACGGTTGATTTTTTCCCTTTATGAGAGTAAAAAAATAAATAGCTCAAAATTATAGAAATTGTTTATGAAATTTGAATTCAAAAAAATTGTGTTTTATAACACGATTTAATGATTTTGGGTAAATACACACACACACACACACATTTCGTACCGCAGGCTATTTGAAGAAGGCATTCGTAGTCTAATGTTGAGTTGCAGTAGCCAGGATTTATATTTTATATAGAAATATATCCATGTGGTTAGTACTTTGATCATGAGTTTTATAACTTATTTAGTGGAGAAGCTAAAATACACCTCATCGCTTTAAACAAATAATATTTTATTATGTTTCTGCGATATTACGTACTATGTAGGATATACTATTTTATAAAGCTTTTGGTTTTAAAGTTATATTAACAAATTTCGTTGTGTAATATGTGCATCCTTACAATTAATGACTATAAATTCTGTGGTTTAGTATACTTTGTTTACAAAAACACGATGTTCTATATTACGTAGATGTCATAAAATCAGAAAATTTCTTGGTATTTTGAGTAATTACTTTATAAAAAATGAATGAAGATAGAGAATGAAGATTGAATCATAAATTTTGGACGTTAACGGCCACCTCGGAAACGACCATCTCAAAGCTAGTGTTTATTGTTTTGTATTAATTTATATTGAATATTCAACTATATAAATTATATATATTTATTCAACAACATGTAAGATTTATACAATAGGCTAGTTTAGATTAAATTATTATCAATAGATCAATTAAACTTGTTATATTGAAATACTAATTAAATTTCTTTGATTTTTCTATTACTCAATATTATCACAAAGTTGGTTTTTTATAACGATTTTTAAAATCAACTTTTGTCGCTTTTATATCTTTTACATGTATGTATACTTATACAATATAGTGTAGCATTATGTTATTTTATACTTTATAGTATAATTAATATAACGCTACACACACACACACACACACACACACACACACAAGATAAAGTTATTTAAAATTATGAAAAACGTCTGAAAAATTAGTTTTTTTATTTTAAATATTAACGACGAGAAAAACTTTTATTCGAAGAATTTTTGCAATTGAGAACGAATCGTGAAAATTTTGTAGAAATTTTCTCACGAAATTGTTCATCAAGCGCTTGGCTAATAGGAATTCTCATACAATGTTACGCGACTGCCACGTCGTAAAGGATTTACTGGCACAGGATATATTTCAAGTTATAACACCGCCTTCGGTTGTTTTAATAAATCTCGCCTGATGATGAAATGTTAAATAATGCCGAGCGTAAAATAAACATTATGACAGTTGACATGAAAAATATAATCTGGTCACTTACAATATTATATTCTACCCAAATTTAATTATCACTGAA
This sequence comes from Aphaenogaster floridana, assembly GCA_003063835.1. NCBI lineage: Eukaryota > Metazoa > Arthropoda > Insecta > Hymenoptera > Formicidae > Aphaenogaster > Aphaenogaster floridana. Next base: position 230,537 of record NJRP01000180.1, read on the forward strand.
GAAATAAATTTATACTCGGAAAAACATTTATGCTGAATAACGTGAAGTCACTTGTTCGTGAAAATATTACATCGAGGTAATTTATCCTATGTAACGAGTGCACATTTTTGTTTATAACGCAATGTACATTTCAAATTAGTATTGCGCATTCAATGAAATATTATAATGTAATTATATATTACTGTATACTTACAGGAATAAGAAGCAAAAAACATAAAGTTATTTCTGAGATTTCAATCTTAGAATTATCGCTAAGATAAAAATAATAAATTTTAGCTGGTAATGTAAGGTTTAATCAATTTTGTCGATAAACGGTAAAGTATTAAATAACAAATGGAACGGTGGTTTTTTTTACTGTGGTTTGCACGAAAAAGGCAGTTTGGATACTTGGCGCTTTTTTGAACTGTTGCGCGTAAACTTATTTTATAACGTGGGACATTGTGCTGGCCAGGCGCTCAGGTAACGAATAACTGTCAAGAGGTCGATAGTTGTGCGGCTTACCCTACATATCTCAACCGTCATGTTTTAATCAACCAATCAATAAATTCTCAAGCTAGTTCTCACGGCTTTAAAGTCGCGGAAGTCACCTGGAACATTATGAACTATCCATTGTCCTGTTTGACACGTGTTGCGCGTGTAGGCCAATACGACAGTACGTTTTAGGAGTGCACTTAGCTCTCGCAAATAACTTGACGCCCAATCTCACTGTCTGCATTACGAATAATTTCGTTATTAATGAAATAGACGTCAAGAACTCTGAACTTTTTTTAATCTTAAAATTTTCTAATGTGAAATTTATCAATTCTCAAAATTATACATCTTTTCTCGTTCAGCTTTAATTAAATTAAGGAATTAAACAAAATAATATTAAATTAAAAAAACTAACATTGTTACAGAATCTGAGTTATTTATACTTTTGTATTTTAAAAAAATTTGAAAAATTAAAATTAGAGAGAGAGAGAGAGAGAGAGAGAGAGAGAGAGAGAGAGAGAATTGTATTAAAAAATTTAATTATTCTCTATAAACACGTCTTTCTATCTTATATTTTGGCGATACTTTATCATGAAAGGTTGCGTTGTAAACATTGTTTTATAATTTCAAATCATCTGTAGCTTTAAAAGTGCGGCTCATAGAAGTACACAAACATTTATATATTTTTTATGATTTTATTTACAATATTTTACATATATATTTATATAAATATCAGATTCTCTGGATAACCATTTAAATATATCTTATAATTAGACAAATTTTAAATGCGTCTAATTTAAATTGCTGTTTGAAGTAAAAGATAAAACTATTCATTACTTAATTTTTTACGAATCTCTTTTTACTTGTGTAGAGGTTTTAACTTTCAAATATATATGTAGTAAACGTATTAGTAAATATAGTAGATACACATATGTTATATATAACTTAGAGCGAATTAATGAAAATATAAACATTATTTCTGTTTGTATAGTTATATAGATAAAGTTATATAATAATACCTTAACGATTGAATCTGTCTAAAATCTTACTGGCTTGATCGCGCTGGCCTCGAATTAGCAGAGAAATAGATAAAGTTATCCATTATTACTGTTTCTAATGTAACGATAACTTTTCGATTCAGTGTCATACTTCCCGTACTTCCACCTAGTTGTTTTCTCGCCGTTAGACTATCTGCTCAAAAGTTTTGTTACACACGTGTAGCAAGTGATGGTAAAGACACTTTGCGCAAAGGGAAATGCGACAGTCGATTTATTATGTACAACGTGAGTCATACTTTGATCGATACTTGCTCTGCCAGTACATTCCAGTTGTTATATTGCAGCAACCTTAGTCTTTTCAACTATGTAATGCTGTTAAGTTATTCCAATTCGATACAAGTACTTTACTAACTTTGTCGTACGAACGGTCAGAAATCATATATTTTTCATACATTTTATCCAAACATTTTAAAAACTGAAATAATTGTTTAAATCAAATTGCGTTAGATTCGGATTAATCACTGAATTCTTATAATTTAATTTAAAGGTAGATTTATATGATATACGAATATAATGCAACCGTTGTGAACCTTGTACATTTGGCGTTCTTAATGAAAATCTTTTTAATTAGTAATGTCTTAAACAAATAATTTTTTATTTTTTGCGTTTTAAATTTAGTAATTCTATTTGTGATTATAATTTTAAATTGTAAGAACATTAGATATAGATGTTTCGAAGAATGCTTCGGAATTAACAAATCTTACATCTCAATCGTACATCATACTTCGACGAATGCTTCGGAATTAACAAATCTTACATCTCAATCGTACATCATACTTCGACGACGATAGACGTATTAAGTCTTATTATCCATGATACGTTATATTCACACGACGCATAATTACTATGATATATCTGGACATATACCATAGATCCTAGCGCTCGTTTTATCTTTAACTATGTACCATCGCACTTGAAAAGAACCGAAACTTACGGTCGAAACGTAGTGCTATATTTTTAAATATATCTGGCCAGTCAGGTCGAATTAATATATTATCTTGTTGTTTTTTAATTTACTGGCGAAGAAAAGACTACATTCGATTTTTAACAATCTTATTTGATTGTATTTTGAATTTTGAATTAGTAAAGTTAAAGATTATCGTAAAATTAATACATCATTTTTAAATTTTGTTTCGATTGTAGAAAAAATAAAATTTATCTAAGAGAGAGAGAG